>PVKC010000478.1:0-66895 GCA_004027635.1 Crocidura indochinensis | reverse complement strand
CACCCGGCAGTGCTCAGGGGTTACTCCTGGCTCCATGCTCAGAAATTGCTCCTGGCAGGCACGGGGGACCATATGGGGCACTGGGATTCGAACCGATGACCTTTTGCATGAAAGGCAAATGCCTTACCTCCTTGCTATCTCCCGGGCCCCATAGTTACAACTCTTTGGGGAGTATCCATTCTATAGAGTAGCAGCTATTCTGTGGTACCCTAAGAACATATGTCCAAAAGTAATAGAATCCTTGCCTTTAAGGAGAATCTTTTGCACATGAACAGCCCCTATTTCTACAGTTGAGGAAATATTCTTTCACTGTCTTCAATGTTTTGCTACTACAGGAAACAGCATCTGCTTTGAATTCAAGGATGTTGTGAGTTAGAATATTGACAATGGTACAGACATTCATATGGATTTCTTGTCATTTCTAGGGATATTCACAGGTTTCCCTGACATGATTCTCCTAAGTTAGTGGAAAAAGCACATTACTACTTAGAAACAGACAACATATTTACTTTATATATTCAACATTAAATACACATTGGTCTTTCAAATAAATGGAAATTTGAAATGCTTTTGTTTGTTATATCCAGTGACATAAATGCCATATACCTGCACAAATAAATATATGCTTATACATACCAAACACAATGTAATTTTAGCATTATTTTATTACAGATATAAGTGATAAAAATATATTTGTCTCATGAGCCACTGAGATATCATTTTGAACTCTTCAGATAAACAGAATTTTGATGAATTTTCTAAGTTGCTTCCTCTCATTATATCTTTTCATTACATTTTACGTACATGGTTGCTATTTCAAAGCAACCATATAATATGCATAAATGTTTATATTGTTGAACTCCCAATAGGTACCCTTGGGGACTTGGAGGTCCCTCTCAGTGATTATCAGCCTTGCAGTGCTGAGGATTACTCAGGCCGGCTATCCCAGTGGTGTCTAAGAGTTCTAGGTTCATACCCAGCAGTGCGTGGAGGACCAGATTGTGCCAAAGATCAAATCTGAATAAGGTGCATGCAAGGCATGAGTCTTCACCTCTCTATGAATTCTCCAGTATCTTAAAGCACATATATCCATCTTTTAAAAGAGGAGGCACAAGTTAAGAATATAAACTATGGTGTAAATTGCATTACTCTGGGTGGGCACATAGGGACCCAATGCAAGCCTATTAAGTGTTAATCACAATAGATTTTAATTCTGAAATAATATCTATTTTAGATATTTATTTAGATCGACTGTATAGCTATGATGTATTACTTTCATATTTGATATTCTCAGAGATTTTACTCCAGTCTATATTTTCAAATACAAACTTTCTTCTTGCTTAATGCCTAGGAGGTGAAAGGGTAGTGTCATCAGTAAGTTTTAGCTTAGTAGGAATTAAACAGTTCACTCCTAGACTACTGCTGCCTAAATCCATTTTATGTGAGGTAGCATCTAATTAGATGAAGCATCTAATTTTTGGTAAGACAATATTTTATTTTCTGTTATTTATTACAAGGAGCAACATGATAGTTTTTCTCTGTATATCAATTGACTATATTTAATATCTTTTAGTTCTAGACTACATTGTATACTTATATAGTAGCTAGTTCTTGGCAAATGAATCTGTACCACCTATATGTATATAAATAGGTGAAACAAATGGCAGACACACACATAAAAGGGCTACTCAGGAGAGACAGACCAGCCTCTTGACTAAAGGTTATCTTAGTTTGAAGGCTCCCATCAAGCAGAACATTTCCCTTCAAGTGTTACAATCAGATGTCTGTCTGAAACACATGACAGAAAGTAAGGCCCATTATCAGCTGAATAACTTTTCGATAAGAGTTATCAAAGTTGGTTTTAAAAAGAGAACTGGGATCTTAGAGAAAAATAAAAAGAATAATTTGACCAGAGAACTCTTAATAAGAGTCAATACTTAAATGCTTTGATCTTGAAGAATCAAAAGTGATCTCCAAGGAAAACACAGTGTTTCTCTGAGCCTATCAGGAAAATAATCTAAATAAACAGAACAGAACCAGAAATCAAACAGGCCAAGCACTCTCTTCCACTTCTTTAACTGGAACTCTCCAGAGCAGAGGGAGGAGAAGATAATCGGATACAGGAGTGTGGGTCTAGTTTCCTGTGAATAAGTAAAAGATCATCACTTCCTGGGTCACACGAATGACAAGGTGAGGACAGGAAGAAGGAAAATAGAGAGAAGAGGTCAGGTTGGAAACTTTCGTTACTGTCTAGAGCCTAACTATGAGGCAGTGAAGGCAGTGAGGCAGGCTGAGACTGGTTTTTACCTCAGCCCCCTAATTGACCACAATGACAAGCATATGGGTCACATGCTTCCAGGAACACGACTCTCGGGCATGCTGCCTGCTGTACACCACGCCACTATATACCTTCTATACTAACAGTGGATATTCATCCTTTGCAAGTGTTTTTGAGTGTCTGTTCCATTCTGGGCATGGTATCATTCATTAGAAATCCATTGGCAGGCGAGTCAGAAACCCTTTCCTAAAGAGTTTAAGGTATAGTGGAAGGGAGAATGTAATAATTTTTTTTGGTTTTTTTTTGGGGGGGTCACACCCGGCAGTGCTCAGGGGTTACTCCTGGCTCCATGCTCAGAAATTGCTCCTGGCAGGCACGGGGGACCATATGGGGCACCGGGATTCGAACCGATGACCTTTTGCATGAAAGGCAAATGCCTTACCTCCATGCTATTTCTTAATATTTTAAAGTATTTCATTCACCTCGCTGAACTATATTTAGGCTTCACAGACACTCCTATAAAGCCATTTGCAAAAATTTTTTCTGAAGAAACACAGAGAGCAGTGGTTTACTTTCAGAGAGCAGATGAAACTGAGGAAGAGAGATGTGAGCAGATAGCCTCACTTACCAATCCTTTCTGAGAAAAAGAACTAAAACAGGAACTATCTTAGTTATCAGAAAACCTGACAGTGTGCCCTTGTCTGCTGTAAATCATAATTGTAGGCATCATTCTTGAGTTCTGAACAAATATTTAAAGTTTGTGTTTCATTCTGAAGACTGCTAATATTGAAGTAAGTCTATTTTGACTATCCAGAGGACATTTATGGCTAAATATTGCTATGCAATTTCAGTTCCTAAGTGGGTTTTAGAAGACAGTGCAGGAGAATGGAAACACACTTGGGGTGGGGGGAGTAGTTTCAGAAATCAACTAGTACCCAATTGCTGAGCTAGAGTTCAACTCCCAGGCAGACACAAAAAAAGCAAAATTCAAGTGCCTGAGTGAGCTCAGGCCAGCAGGGACATCAAGGTAAGCTTGCTAACATTTCCGTCTGTCACTCACAATTCTTTTACTCTGAAAAAGACAAAAACTCTTCTACTCTTTTAACATACACATCAATCATGATGAAGTGAGGCTAAATATTTATAGAAAGTCCTTATAGGCAAAAGAAAGAGAAGCAAAAGTGGTAGCTTTTAAAAGTAAATTATGCATTTTTACTAAAAAGACATAAAAGGTGTCATGGCTTATTTGAAGAGGGCTTTTACACATGTGTGAAGCAAGATGTATTTTAGTAAATGGAAACTTAGATGTAAGTAAGGGAGAAGAAAAGGACCACGTGTCAGTACAACAGGAGCTTGGAAGAGTGAGCAAGCTAGAGTGAGTGAGCAAGCAGATTGGAAGATGTGTGCTGAGGGAGAATAAGGGCTTGAAGTAACATGCCTGGAACAGTAAGTCTTATTAAGACCCTGCAAGATGGAAAAGTGGTGGGAGGATCAACAGAAGTACATTTTGTAACAAAATGTCCCCAATGGATTTGGGGGGAGCTCTAGGAAATGCATTTTTTCCTGAAGACATATTAGTAGATAAAAAGAATCTGTTTGCTAACAAGAAAAAAAAAGTTAATAGGACAGTGCCAAAATTGCACATGACGGGCCAATATGGCACATTCTAGCACTTCCTCCATTGCACTTTCTTACTGGAGTGTGCAGGTAGAATTTAAGCTCCTAAAATACAAGTTTCATAAGAGCACAAGTCCTTCCTGTTTTATCTTCAAATTCCCCAAATACTTAGCCATGGTTAGTACACACAAATACAAATACTAACTGCCTGATCAGTTAATGGCAAGTAGCAGAGTTAGTCTCTGAACAAATGTCCTCAAATCTACCCAATACTTGGAATTAGCCATACTATCTTTTGTGGGGAGCCAGGGGGACTGGGCCACACCTGGTGATGCTCAGGAGTTACTCTTGGCTATGCGCTCAGAAATCGCTCTTAGCTTGGCGGACCATATGAGACACTGGATATTGAACCAAGGCCCATCCTAGGTCAGCGGTGTGCAAGGCAAATGTCCTACCACTGCGCTATCTCTCTGGCCCATTTTTTTTTCACTGTGACAGAGAAAAATGAAAACAAGAAAAATGACATCAGCTTCTTCATTAAAATGAAGCTCAAGGGGAAAGATAGGTAAGAAGGCAGTATAATAACAAGAAAACTTGAAACTCATAAACTGTACTAACAAGATGCTAAATTTATCACTGACAATCTCAGGAAAAAGTTGCTAGCTAACAGCTGTCTTTCAGTTACTGGTACTATTTAAGGCTTTGTACTACTTCCTCCAGTGCATAAAATTACCCCAGGAGATCAATTTCTGGAGAAGATCATTTGGGGACAGTAACAGTGTCTCAAGACAAATTCCCACGGCAAAAACTCTCACAGAAACCAACCAACATTTTGGTAGAATTGAAAGAAGGGCACGTGATCAGAAACAATCAGAAGCATCCATGCCTCTGAGCCAGCAAACTTTATAGACTGCAGACTGCACACACATGGTTCCTTGTGGATACAGTTCTGTAACACCTTCAAAGAGACAGTGATGTTTAAAAGAAAAAAGCCAGAGGGCTCTTTGAGAGAAATGCCATGACTTCACGAATTGTGCAATGTCAAGCAAAGAATATCAGCATTAATTTCATACATAGGCTAGTACACAACCAGGTCATAAAGTAACAGCAGGGAGAGAGCTAAATAATTAAGAAACCAACTCTTTCCACATCCCACAACACAGTTTGGCTCAGTATAATATGATTCTTCAAGATATCTAGAAGTGGCCTATTAGCCATACACTTAGGGGCAAAATCTGTTGTAAATGGATATAAATCAGTTTCTTGCCAAGAATTTCGATAACTCACTGTATCTATTGAAACAAGCAGAGTGCTGACTTCAGAGGATTTGAGAACTGATTGAAAAAAGACAAGCAAAATACGCCATGTGGAATCTATTACATTGTAGAGCTTGACGATTTTAAATTATTTAGTATTTTATTAGCTAAGACTCATAATTAATTATTCCTATTTCAACAGAAAGTATGATCTATCAAAAATGGATCCAAACAAGTTATTAGAGAAATAACTACACTAAAAACTATCATGACAATAGTAGTGAAAGAAACAGAATGCCTGTCCTGGATACAGGCAAGAGGTGGAAGAAGAGGGAGATAGGGACATTGTGGTGGGAAGGTTGCGCCAGAGAAGGGGAGTATTCTTTTCTATAACTAAAACCCTACTACAAACATGTTTGTAATAATGATGCTTAAATAAAGATATTATTAAAAAATCAATCTAGTCACTTAAAAATAAAGTTTTAACAATTTTAAGGCTTTATTACTTTTTATGTTTTATCAACAATCAACATCCTAGATGGAGTTCTTTGGGGTTGACCAATATCATTTATGAATATAGATTAAAATTGTTTACAAAAAGAAAGGAAATGGATTCAAACTAGATGCCATTTTCTGTTGCCCTTGTTGACAAGTTTTTTTTTTTACTCATACTGATACTTGCTAATTCCACAAGAATTAATCGAATACTTTGATGATAAGAAGTAGATAAGAAAGTTCTCTAGGGACCAGGGGGATAGGACAAAGGTTGTAATTGCCTTGGATATGGCTGATCCAGGTGTTTTCTCTGGCACCACATATCATCCTTCAAACACCACCTGAAGTGATTCCTGAAGGCCGAGTCAGATGTAAATCCTGAGCTCTGCTGGGTGTGGCCCAAGTTCCACCCCCCTCCAAAAGCTACTTCTGTTTAAAACTAAAATAATGTTGAATACTAAAGAGATATAAGATAACATTTCAATTTTAAAAATCTGTATAAAGCAAACCACTAAAAGTATTTTAGTAATTGTGCACAAAGTAACCTTAAGACATTATTACACCTAAGGCATTCTGACAGTTTAGAAGCTGTAATGCCATCATTTTATGAAAGAATTTATTTCAGTGATCTGCTAGAATGCATATCTATAAGATATTTCTTGGGGGAAATGATTTGGGGTCACACCTGATGCTTCTCAGGTGCTATTTCTGATTCTATGCCTAGAAATGACTCCTGAAAGTGGCCAAGAAATCATAGATGGTGCCAGGAAATTAAACTAGGAAATTAAACAAGGCAAGTCCCTTAACTTCTGTATTATCTATCAGGCACAAAGACTTTTTCTTTATGAATTACATATTTAAGTTTCATTTGAATTATTTAAGTTTTATATATTTATGTTTCACATTAATTTTAAACAGTTCATACATTAAAAGTATATTGCCTGCTGATAGATGTTATTTTAAAATAAATAAACCCAAATACAATGATAAATAAGTGGGGAACTATTACAATGGACAACCAGTGAAGCAGCACCTAAAGAGATAGAAGGAGAAAAAAACAGTGTTTTCAAAATTGTGGTGTAAAATATCAAGGCAAGGGAAAACGAATTCAAAGCACCAATTTCCAGAAACTAGTACCACAAAAATTAGTATTTTCTTTTATTTGAGCAGTCATTATCTAGAATACCAAAAAAAAAAAAGTTCAGCCTCAACAAAAACAGAAACAAAATAGTTGGGGAAAACTAAACCCAAAAAAATCTTAGTTGCTAAATAAGTAAACAAGAAAATTAAAAGAAATGAAAAAAGATATGAAAATTAAGTTATAGGAAAAAATTAAAATGTAAATCTTTTTTTTTTTTTTTGGTTTTTGGTTTTTGGTTTTTGGCCCAAACCTGGCGGTGCTCAGGGGTTACTCCTGGCTATCTGCTCAGAAATAGCTCCTGGTAGGCACGGGGAACCCTGTGGGACACCGGGATTTGAACCAACCACCTTAGGTCCTGGATCGGCTGCTTGCAAGGTAAACACCACTGTGCTATATCTCCGAGCCCAAAATGTAAATATTTTTCATCTAAAAATCTTTATTAAAAAAACCTCCCATCAAAATTCCAATGTAATTTTATAAGTAGAAAAGTTATTAGAATTTCAACTCAAAATTCAAAAGAATCCTATGTGTCAAATAAACATCATTTTCAGAATAAATGTTATATTATCATTGCCTGAGATCTAAGATGATATATTAGAATATATAAACATATATAAATTCTATTAAATGTATACATTTTATATCTTCAATATAAGGGCTATATGTAACTAAAATCATAGTTATTTATCTTTTGGAATAAGTTATTATAGATGTTATCATTAAATTCCAACTATGAATATAAGATCTCAGGTCTTATGAGGATTTAAAATTGAGTAAAAATGGGGGCCGGGCGGTGGCGCTGAAGGTAAGGTGCCTGCCTTGCTTGCGCTAGCCTTGGACGGACCACGGTTCGATCCCCCGGTTCCCATATGGTCCCCCAGGCCAGGAGCAACTTCTGAGCGCATAGCCAGGAGTAACCCCTGAGCGTGAGTGTCACTGGGTGTGGCCCAAAAACCAAAAAAATAAAAATAAAAAAAATAAAATTGAGTAAAACATGAGTTTGACCTCACATTTTAATTGAATTTAATTTGGAATTTAAGTCTATATGAATAAATATGGAGGAAACACTGTACACTATTTAAAAAACAAGCAGGAACCAGAGAAATAGTATAATGGAAAGACACTTGTCTGCATACAAATAACCTGGGTTAGATCCCCTACAATTCAAGTGATCCTTCAGGAGTGGCCCCTGAGCATAGGAGTTCCTGAGCCAGGAATAAGCCCTAACACAGTTGGGTGTGTTTTATGAACTCCACCCTTACAAAAATAATAAAGAGAGAAAACCACTTAAGCTCAGGTTGTATCATGCCACTGATATAATTATATCATGCTATTTATACTGTAAATGATTAAAGTTAAGACATACAGACCTGGATGCCTAATATTTAATATAAGGGAACTTAGATGGTTTTGTAAGAATCTTTTCTATAGGGGCCAGAGAGATAGCATGGAGGTAATGAGTTTTTCTTGCATGCAGAAAGACAATGGTTTGAATCTTGGCATCCCATATGGTCCCCCGAGCCTGCCAGGAGCAATTTCTAAGTGTAGAGCCTGGAGTAACCCCTGAGTGCTGCCAGGTGTGACCCCCCCACCCCCCAAAATGAATGTTTTCTGTAATGTATCCCTACAGAAATAAGTGCAAAAATTATTAATATAATGTATTAAGTAGTATTCATTAATAGGATGCTATTTTGTTATCTCTTATAAGAAATGCATCTATTGACTTAATTTATTAGCAATTAGTTAAATATAAATGTTAAATAGATTTCATCTAAAACTATTTTGTGTTTTGAAATGTCAAGTATTGTTCTCACTAATTTTTAGAAGTGGCTTCTTATTCTTTGGGTTTGGGGGATAGTATTGAGGTTGGATCCAATATTAGTGTTTTGCTTTGGCCCACACAAAGCAGATATTTGATGAGTTTTTGGTAAAGGGTGGTACTTTGCGGAAGTGCTTTCCTAATGAATACAAAAATGTAACAAAAAATAAATAATGATCTTGGTATACTAAAAAGATGATTATTGTTCAGGCTAGAAACTTGTTTGAATACCTCAAATCATTTCTAATTTTTTTTTTTTTTGGTTTTTGGGCCACACCCAGCGATGCTCAGGGGTTACTCCTGGCTGTCTGCTCAGAAATAGCTCCTGGCAGGCATGGGGGACCATATGGGACACCGGGATTCGAACCAACCACCTTTGGTCCTGGATTGGCTGCTTGCAAGGCAAACACCGCTGCGCTATCTCAAATCATTTCTTAGCAAGAAGTTCAATACTTTGGAGAACTATCCAGTGAATAAACAGATTTGCAAATTAGAAAAATCTTTCAAAGTTCTATAAAAAAACATTTTTATGGGGAAATTACTTAATAAGTACCTATGAGTACTCAAAAAGATAACTTAATTTTGGTCATGTTATTTAAAAGTTAATATGAGATTTTATGCATAAAGTACATGAGTAAGAAAACGACACATACATTATATATGTGTTTATATGCCAAAGGCCTCTAAATAATTAGAGCATATCCCTAAAGTAAAATCTGAGTAGCAAATTTTTCTTTTGCATAGTTTGGAGAATATATGTAGAGTTGAAAAATCTGTTTCTTGCTGTTATTCAGCAAAATCCTCATCTGTCTCTCATGTCCCTCCTTCCCTCCCTCCCTCTTCCCTCCTTCTCTTCCTTCCTCCTTTCTTCCTACTCTCTTTACTTCCTTCCCTGCTTTCTTCCCTCCTTCCTTTCCTTCCTTCTTCCCTTCCATGCATATATCTTTAAAATATATCTACATATAGTACTTGAAAACAAAAGTCATTAAATGCTATAAAACTTATAACCAATTTCAGGGGGAAAAGAACAACTGGAGTCTCGGGGAATAAGACACTACAAAAATATACAAAAGAAAGAAACTAATATTCTTGCTATCCTTAAATTAAAGATAAAATCATGAGAAAACTAAGAAAAGCACAAAATTTGGAGGCTAACTATTATTACTTATTGCCTGCATTATATCAGGAGAAATCATTTAAGTGACTGTGTCAAGGATAAAAAAAAAATCGGGGCCGGAGAGATAGCATGGAGATAAGGCATTTGCCTTTCATGTAGAAGGACGGTGGTTCAAATCCTGGCATCCCATATGGCCCCCTGTGCCTGCCAGGGTTAATTTCTGAGCCTAGAGCCAGAGCCAGGAGTAACCCCGAGCACTGCTGGGTATGACCCAAAAACCAAAATCAAACCAAAACAAACAAACAAAAATATATAGGGGATTCTTGCTCACAGAGGGATTCAGTCACTTTTGACATAAAATTACTCAGTGGCTCTATTTCATGCATAAAACATTATAAAAATATTAATAAAATACAAGATTAAAGTACCCATGTAGGTTCCTCATCCCCGTATTTGTGAGACAACTCTTAAAATGCAAGTTTAATCATAGGAAACAGAATGTTCTCTTAGACATCCAAACTTCCTCATTATGCTGTTATGATAGCAATATGCTTAGATACCAAGGAACTAAAAGTGCAGTATGACACACAGCGTGTGTCCGAGGAGCAGCATTGTCTCATTGATTTGCGCTTCTGCTTCCTTCTGCTTTCCCAGGCTATGTATGTTCACCACAGTCAAATTCTGAAAGGAGTTTTAAGAAAGTGGAAATGAAAATTTACAATGACATTTAGGAGTAAGATGATGACATTACAATGATTATCAAACAATTTCTTAAACAAATTGCACTGTGAGAATTATGTGAATGAGACTTTTAAGGAAGATACTAGCTGTCACAAAAAAAAAAATCCTCAATAATCTGGGCTGGAGTGGTGGTGCAAGCAGTAGAAAGTTTGCCATGCTACGCTCTAACCTAGGACTGACAACGATTCGATCTCCCAGCGTCCCATATGGTCCCCCAAGTCAGGAGCCATTTCTGAGCGCATAGCCAGGAGTAACCCCTCAGTGTCAGCGGGTGTGGCCCAAAAACCAAAAAAATAAAAATAAAAACTTCAGTATATAGGTTGGAGACTTAAAAAATATTGGGGTAGGGGTTTCTTAACATCTATTGCCAAAGCACAAAATCATTAATTTGAAAGGATATATGCATCCCTATGTTTATTGCAACACTTAAAAATAAGTCAAGATATGAAAACAATTCAAATGCCCAAGTACAAATGAAGGGACCAAGAATTTATGGAATATAGACAATAGAATACTACATAACTCTCTAAGAAAGAATATTATGCAACTTGCAAATATATGGATGGAACCCAAAGTATTTCATGCTGAGTGTTGTCAGTCAAGAGGGAAAGGGATAGATATATAATGATTTTCTCATATGTGGAACTTAATGGTACACAAAAAAGTAGCAAAAAAGAGCCAAAGCAACAAGATGAAAGAACTTATCCACAAAACTGAGTTTGGGGAAGTTGGAAGGGACGGTATCTTGGTGGGAGGAAGTAGATACACTAGCGATGGAAGTAGTATTTGAAAACCATCATTAACAGTATTAGAAAACATAGTATCCCAAGCAATTAAAAAAGTTTTACAAAGTGGACTGAGTGGACTTTGAAGCAATCAATGCTCAGGGGGATTAGAAAGCATCCAAGTAACAGTGAGCCCAACCTTACTAGCCAGAGGCTCAGTACTCAGACCTAGTGATGTGATATGGTGCTCCTTGAGTGCAGCATTGCTCAAAGGCCATCAGTGACCAACACCTGGTGCTGTTTGGGAGCCAAACAGAATTAGTGTCTGTCCTCTGAGCTATCTTCCTTTTCCAGGATAAAAGACTTTTTTGTTTGTTTTGTTTTTGTCTTTAGATCATACCCAGTAGTACTCAGAGGTTACTCCTGTCTCTGTACTCAGGAATTACTCCTGGAAAGCTCAGGGGGCCATATGGGACAAGGGATAAAGCTTAGGTCAGCCTTGTGCAAGGCAAACACCCTACCCACTGTGCTATCACTCTGGCCTGATTAAAGACTTTTAAGACTCTAAAAATGTGAAGAAAAAAAAAAAGCAAAGCTGGAAGTTATCTAGTGGGACCTGCATTCTCTTTTTCCTGAAGATCTGTTATAGTATTGTAAATCAAGGGGTGCAGCAACAGCATGGGATGTGGAGGTGTTTACCTGGCAGGAGCTAACTCCCTGTTTAAATCCCTGTACCACATAGTATTCTGAGCACCTCAGGATGTGGCCTAAATCCCCAATCCACCTCCCAAAACAGAGGTTCTATCTAACAGGAGAGATCCATGAAGACGAGGAAAACCATATGATTTATGACAGTGAAGATTTGAAGAGATATTAAATTGGTTCCAATAATATGGAGAGGAGTGAAAATTAAAACCTTGATTATTATGTTGTTGTTCTTTTTCCCCCGAGGTGGAGACTTTCAAAAAATAAATGATTAGAAGGGATGCGTATTTATGATGTATGTATGTATGAATGTGTGTATGAGTGTGTGTGTTGGGGTTCAAGTTGAGACTTGAATTATCTGTTCGTTGGCTTTTAAAAAAACTGGAATTTTTCTATGAGCATTGGTAGTATTATGCCAAAAATCATATGGAGTTTTAGCCTTTAGAAAATTTCAAAGGAATGGCAACTTTCAAGGAATAATCAATACCAGGTCAGATAGAAAACAGGGACAAATGCCATCTTGAGTTTTTTATTTATTTTGACCTTAACATATTTAGAATAAGGCATTCTTTTTAAGAAAAATACATATCTTGTTGGTTGTCTGAAAATGAAAGTCATTTAAATTTAAAAATAATAAGAGACAGTATCATGAGAATATTATTTGGTGCTTTTGAAATCAACAAATATATATATATATGTCAAATTTAACCTCTCTAACTAATACTGTAAACCTGAATTTCAGGGAAATAACTATAATAGAAGAGATCCTCAGAGACCATCATTTTGTATATTCATGTAGACCAAGATTTTTATTGTTTTTGACTCATCAACATTAATAACCAAATAAATTTGAATAAAATGTCAATATTTGAGTCCTTGCTGTATATCAATGCATATTTATGTTCACTATATGCAACATACTATTCTAGATATTGAGTAGTGAAGAACTAAGATACTAAACTGTAAAATCAAGCACAAGAACATTAAAAGTCAAATTAAATTACAAAAGTCAAATGGCCAAAATAAGATGAAAGATACTTGATGTATTACAAAATTAATTATTCAATGAGTGTCTAGACCAGGGGTTATTACAGTGGCTATGCTACTGAAATTATATGGTGAGGTTTTAAGAAATTACATACTTGAGCTGAACCTGCATCTCCTGAATTAAACTTCTGAGCAGGGTGTGAGAACTTAGGGTGTATACTAGGAAAGGGAGAAGAATTAGAAGGTGACTAGACCTGGCAAAAACCAGGTGACCCTGATGGAAACAATTTAGCGCAACTAAGCTGAGAAGTACTTAAGAATTGATGCTATAGGCAGGGTGGTGCTATTTGGCAAACATTTCAACCAGCAAGTAAGCAAAAGAGCTTTAGGATTATATAAGAATTTCTACAAAAACTCAAACTCAACATTTTTTTTTTTTTTTGGTTTTTGGGCCACACCCAGTGACGCTCAGGGGTTACTCCTAGCTATTCGCTCAGAAGTCGCTCCTGGCAGGCACGGGGGACCATATGGGGAACTGGGGGATCGAATCGCGGTCCGTCCTAGGTTAGCGCAGACAAGGCAGGCACCTTACCCTCCAGCGCCACCGCCCGACCCCCAAACTCAACATTTTACCATTTACACGTATGCCTAACAGACTGAAGTTAAGATATATTAATGTAGATCATGAAGACAAGAGTCCACAGTTGCTTCAAAAGTTTCAATGAGTTTGCAATGAATTATTCCTGTTGTGGTGGTTGCTTGTTTATTCACTAAGGATTGAATCCAAACCTTGTGCATGAGTAGTACATATTCTACCAAAGAGTTCTAATCCTGGACCCAGATCACTCTGAATTTTAAAGAAAACATCTTTCTTGTTAAATTCAGAAGACAAGTGCTTTCCAGGGAAAAGAAACAACAGATAATCAAAAGAGTACAGAAAACTAAACCTGAATGATCCATTGAAGAATTGTTTTAAAAAGAGGGTTGATGCAAGGAAATGTTGACGTGTAGAGAGGATCAGTCTTTCTGGGTTCCACTGTGTTTTCTTTTTTTTTTTTCCCACTGTGTTTTCATGATGGAAAACTGTAAATACTAACTCTGGGATTTTATAAATTGCAATGAAATAAATTTATGTTACTTTTGTTTATTCAAACAATATAAAAAAGTATTAGTTTCTGATTATCTTCAAGATAGCACAGACATCTAGAAACATTATTGGCTATGAAATTTTCTTTTCAACATTTTATTTGGGGGGAGCCACACCCAATGATGCTCAGGGATTACTCCTGGCTATGCACTCAGAAATCGCTCCTCGCTTGGGGGACCATATGGGACACGGGGGGTCAAACCGAGGTCCATCCGAGATCAGCCACATGCAAGGTAAATGCCCTACTGCTGCGCCACTGCTCCAGTTCCTCAACATTTCTTTTTAAAAGATAGTTTCAGGTTCTTTAGTCAGTCTCACTTGATCCTTGGACTAAGTAGAGAAACACCAGGATTACAAAGGTCTGATGTTAATGATAGTTTGTGTACAAAAATCTTTCGTTGTACACAATGCCAACAAGAAAGAGTGAATTTCCAAGAAAATTAACAGTGTCCCTGAAAATCAGCCAATCTTATGGTTACCTGAGTGAATGATTCCGTGTGAGATCAGGCTGACGTTCCTGCAGAATTTCAAAGATATTAGGTTGGCGCAGAAATGCAACTATCTTGTCATTGTAAGCTGAAAAAAATCAGAAAGAAAAAAAATTTAAGTCTACTCTTGGTTTAGAGCATAAAATCCATGCATTTAAAATGTATTCATATGATTAATATTTTTTGTACTTGAGGTCATAGTTAGCTACTCATATAGCAATTTATATATATATACTGTTATATGAATATTAGACTTGAATCTATTAGTCTTGACTTAAGATTCGTTAAAATCATTTGTTAAACTCATGTTATATTTATTATCAAATTGCATGATGAAATCTTCAAAAAGACTGTGAATATTGTTTGAGACTACCACTTAACCAAAATCAACCTCAAAAGTAGCCTATTCAAATATCAGACAAAATAAACTGATAAAAGGCAAAACTATGATTACCAAAATGCATATTCCTCACAAATAATACTAGGTCTTGACTAGAATAGGTCAAGTAATTTGTGGAAATAATGCCACAAAATAACATACAACTCTTTATCAAACTATCTGCACCAACAGCTACAACACAATCATCAATTTTGTACCTGATCTGTTAAAAGAAAAGTCTGTATCTTAGTCAAGGCTGCTGATATCGTCAGAATTTTAAAATTAGTCCATGTAAGGGCTCTGTTACATAGCTCTTCGGTCAAGAAAACTAATTTGTTTAAAATGATTCTTTTTGGACAGAGATGTTTCCTCCTTGAAGATGTCTTTAGTCTCAATGTCATGGAGTGTTTTACCTACATGTTCTTCTATATACCTTGTGGTTCTAGGTCTGATATCAAGATTTTTAATCCATTTGGATTTGGCCTTCGTGCATGGTATTAGATGGAGGTCTGAGTTCGTTTTTTTGTATGTGGCTGACCAGTTGTCCCAGCACCAGTTGTTGAAGAGATATTCCTTGCTTTATTTTGTGTTTTTTGTCTATCAAAGATTAAGTAACTGTATGTCTGGGGAACATTCTCTGAATACTCAAGTCTATTCTATAGATCTGAAAGTCTGTCTTTATTCAAATACCATGCTGTTTTAATGACTGGTACAATTTAAAGTTGGGGAAAGTGATGCCTTCCATATTCTTTTTCCTAAGGGTTGCTCTAGCTATTCATGGGTATGTGGGGGGGAGAGGGGAAGATGGAAGGAATTGGTGGTGAGAATGTTTCACTGGAGAAGGGGTGTATTCTTTTTTATAACTGAAAAACCCAGCTACAAACATGTTTATAATCATGGTGCTTAAATAAATATATTATTAAAAAAAAGACAATTCTTTTTGGCTATAGTATTTAAAAATCAGAACTACAGCTACATTTAAATTACAGAATTGAGCACTTGGACTCTTAAATCTTAAAGGTTCGAGTATGGATGGAACAGATGAGATATAGTGGTACAAAACAGGTTCAGTCCCAATTATCATCACATGCCTTCCCAAGTCATGCAGGAGCAAACTTGGATGCTTCTAAGCATCTGTAGGTGTGTCCCTGATGACTCATGAGCACTGATGGGGTGGCCCTAGCAATCTCTAGCATCATAGGGCCTGAAAATCATTGAACCGAAGTCCAGGGGGGCATATGTCACTGGGAGGTCTCTGAGCTTTGCTTGAGATGCCTCTCCCCTAACCCCTGAGCACTGCCAGGTGTGACCCAAAAACCAAAAACCAAAAAAAAAAAAAAAAAAAAAAAAAAAAAAAAAAAAAAAAAAAAAAAAAAAAAAAAAAAAAAGAAACATAATTCTCTTAGCATTTGGAATGTTGTTATTGAGTCTAACAATCTAGACTGAATCAACATTTTTAGGTAGGGACAGAAGCTGGTTTTATGACATTTCAGATTTTATAAGCATTGATTTTTACTTTAAATTTTGATATTAAGTATTTAGCATTACATTAGTAAGGCCACTCTAATATCTTGACCCAATATTTCTTCTTACCCAGTGATAATCATTTTGTGTTGCTACTTTAGGTTCATATTCATTTAAACTTAAACTAGAGTTATATAATAGGCATATGCTTGTCCAAATTCTGTTAATTTTCTTCACAACAATATAACATCTCTACTCAGAAAGTGGCATAAAATTCATTGTATGGGTTTGTACAAGATTTAGCATTTAAAATTTTTTGTGGTCATTTGGCCATACCCTGTGGTGGCTCAGAGAGAGATTACTCCTAGCCCTGCACTCAAAAATCATTACTTGTGGGTTTCTGGGACCATATGAAATACCGAGGATCAAACCCAGGTCAGCCATGTGCAAGGCAAGTTCCCTGTTGTCTGTACTATTTCTCCAGCTCCAATATTGATAGTCTGGGACTCAATTTCTTAAGAATAAAAAGTTTTCAATCTAGGGCAAAAGAAGTAAATTGACAATAGGGAATCATTTACATAAAATACATGGTAAATACTGACCAGAAAAGCAAAGCAAAAAGATTCTGGAATTAGGCAACATACCCACAGGAACCATGTCCTGATATTGTGGCCTGCTGACTGTATTGAATGTACTCGATGGCCTAGGAAGAACTGGTGGTCCTGCATGTCGAGAATCTTCTCCTACCTGCAAACAGAGCAGCACATTTATATTTTGCACCATGACAAGAACCTAGAAAGCTTTACCTCCCACTCGAGGTCAACTTGTTCCAACTACCTGACAGGAGCATGGTTCAATCCCAACCCTTCGGAATGAATACAGCACTGGATTCTCCAAAACATGGTCTCCAATAGGAAAAACCATAACTTTGAGCAGAGCTGGGGCTGTGAGGATTGACCAAGTAGTACAAGAATAAGTCCATATGCTGACAATTGTTGGGTCTCTAGAAGCTTAAGAGCAAATTTGTTCTAAAGCAGGAAATAAGATCTGCCTTGACAGAGAACATCAATCTGCAACAATATAGTCAGAGAAAACTTTGCTTGACTGCCCAAAGCATATTTGGCTGTGCCAGAATATTCTTCCTTTAGGCTAAGGCAGCTCAGCTCAGGGAATTCCTGGTCTCAGCAGAGGAGAGGTGTTGCTGCAGCAATTTGTGTGGGTTTTTTAGTTGGTGTATTATCTCCTTAGAAGCAATTTTACATAGCTATTAGAGCACCCAGTGCAACTGCTCTTTCTGGTTTGAACCTCCCACACCAGGAGCTAATCGCAGCAGGTGTGGAAGAGCTAAATAGGGTTTCCCTAACCTGAATTATTTATTGTAGCTATTCTAGACTTAGAAATGCATGCATACAAGTAGAGAAGAAAAATACTCATTAATATTCTTACTGGCAAGTTTGTCATTGTTTTAGCCTTCCCCTGTATATATTTCAAGTCATTTAGCACAATGTAGAAGAAGGATAAGAAAGACAGGGGGAGGGAGGAAGGGAGGGAGGGAAGAAAGGAGGGAGGGAGGAAGGAAGGAAGGAAGGAAGGAAGGAAGGAAGGAAGGAAGGAAGGAAGGAAGGAAGGAAGGAGAAGCAAAGGAACACATTGGACTTATAAACTGGAAGTTTTAAAAGAGAATTTCACCTCCTCCTTCCATTCAAATCTTCACAATCATTTTGTCATCTTGCATCAGTTAGGTGTTTGTTGTGGGTTTTTCTGAAGGCCCTGACACTGAAAATAGCACCCCCACCCTCCATTGCTGGCTTATCCTTCAAGAATGCTCTCACTCATTCTTCCAAGCATAGTTCAAACAGCCCCTCCTTGATGAAGTCTTCCCTTCCCTTGCCTTAAGCTGACAACAAATGTGGCTTTCTCTGAGATCCACAGCACTTGCTGTCTATTTCTAAAGCAGCTGCCACCTTAATAGGGCATTAAAGTATTTTTCATTCCATCCTCACTCATTTTCATGTAGGTCAGTTTAATATAGTCTCTTTTTTTATAAAAACATAACAGTGGGGGAGATGTTATTACTTGCAGCTCTTACAATAATCACCATGTTTCTGTATTGAAGGTGAAGGGCAAATGCTAATTTGTTGTCTGGAAGAAATACCAACATTCCAACTACCTGGAAAATTGGTTAAATGAATGTAAGAAGTCTCTAGAGTCTTTTATAGGGAACTAGAGTTTTCTACCTTTTTACTTTTGAGTTACCGGCATTGAAGATTGAAATAAGTCTTTCTGAGGGAGTTTTGATCATTAACAATGTTTTGGTTAGAAGACATAAAACTAGTCATATCAATAAAGCAGCATATTTGCTTTCCTTCTTATCAGCAATATGCCATATGCCATCACTTCCCAGAATAGCTGGTGTGTTTGTCCTGGACTGTACACTGCACTTCTCCCAATTGGATGATCAGATCGGGGTGAAAGAAAATAGGAAAAGAAAAGAAAGCACAGGACATGCATGTTCAGACTCATGTTTGTGCATGTCAGGAAGCATGTTCCCCACAAAGGCTTGACTATGCTGGGGCCGGGGCTGACGAAAGCTGATCTCTTGCTTTATGGCTTCCCTTTTACCTATATAAAAAGAAATCCTCCTTCACATCACACTGTGCACCTTAGGGTCCATTTCCCACAGGCTCCGCTGGACCACGAAAATAATTCCAGCTCTGAGAGAGAGCAGTTGAAAGAAAGCCCAGGACTATCAATCTTGCGTCTGTGGCCCTCACCAGACACAACAGTGAACTTCATGTTGTGAACTAAAGATAAGAAAAGCAACTAGGAGCACACATACCTGCTATAAAGCCAGGCAGGGCTTAATTGGCTGCCTATCAAGTACAAGGTCCAAAGATGAATCGACTCCTAAGCTTTTCAGATGAATGCTTTCAGTATTTATTTAATTCACCCGTAATGGTTGGACGTGACAACTCCCTATAGATTTATTAGCTGCTCATAAAACAGAAATATTTTTCTGCATACTTCATCCCACCATCGATTTATGTATCATTTTATAGGAGCTTCTCCTGTATTCTTCTATGTCTGCCAAGTACAGCCAGAAAATGCACGTGACACATTTAGAATAGGTATGTAAATTATGAGGGGGAAATGCCACAAGGGTAATTTTGATGAACTGCATCCAGCTATTTATTTCTATTTATTTTTTTCTTTTTTGTGGTTTTTGGGTCACACCCGGCAGTGCTCAGGGGTTACTCCTGACTCCATGCTCAGAAATTGCTCCTGGCAGGCACGGGGGACCATATGGGGCACCGGGATTCGAACCAATGACCTTTTTGCATGAAAGGCAAATGCCTTACCTCCATGCTATCTCCCAGGCCCCGTAGCTATTTATTTTTAATTCATCATTTTTATGATTCTACAGAAATGTTTGACCTACTGAAAAAGCAATTTGCATATAGGTGCACCGGATTTTGGGAATGGCAGACAGGAAAAGAATCTGAATTTTGTTTGTCTAAGGCAAGTTTTTTAATTTTCTAAGTCAATTTATCAGGAGATGATTTATATTAAAAAAAATAAGAGGAAATTCTTTAACCTAAGGCATTCATTCCTTTTACTGATTTAAGCTGCTAATAGAAAAAGTGGAACTAGAACCGAATTTTTTTTTCTTTTGGAGAGCCCTCAAGTGGCTACCACAGGTCACTACAAAACAGTCTATCAAGAGCACTTTAGTTTCTTAATTCTCAGCTCAATTTGTTTTATGCAGGCACTGAGGCGGTCTATGTCAGTGATCAACAACTGCTCAGCTATATTCTAATTTTAAACACACATAGCAATCATGCAAACACACACATTAGTGAAAGTTTCATAACACCAAGTCTCAGCCAAAGATTTCAGGCCAGAAACACATCTTTAATGAACTATATTTAACCTCATTTCAATCTACTAAATTAAGTCACATTCATTTTTTTCCTCGGAAGTTGCTTTTTGGGTGTACTTTTAAAAGGACTAATCACAAAACTTCCCTAAGGAGTCACATAAGACTGAATTCTCTCCCATCATCTTCTGAATACAAACAGTCTCTAATTTCTTCACTTGTCCTGCCATGTCCGACTTGGACACAAGACTCACCTCGCCTGCACTGTGACTGCGTTGCCTTGTCAGGTGCTGCCGGTGAACCAGGGCACTGGTGGGTCTACTGCTCTGGAGTGGAAGCCGGGGATCAATGAATGTGGTGGTGCGGGAGTTGTGATCGACGAAAAAGGCCTAGAAGACAACGCGTTTAATCACTGGTCAAAAGAGGCCACACTCATGTCTTAGCTGGTTTGTGACTTCACACATTATTGTAGTTTTAGGAAATATTCAAGAAGACAGTCATCAAGTTATACTCTTAAAGAACACCTCTGTTTGATCTTGTTGTTTATGTTTATTGGGCCCCTTAGGACTGTACTCAGGGCTTACTCCTAGTTCTGTGCTCAAGGATCACTCTTGGTAGTGCTTGGGGTATATTGAGCCATAGATGGTGCTGGAGATCAAACCTGGGCTAACTATGTATAAGACAAGCATCATACCTGCAATACTATCTCTGTGTTCCCAGAAAAAAAGACCTATGAATAAATATTTGGGTGTATTCTAATTAAGATTCTTTCAGCTCTTGCTGCTAATGCAAGATCTTCATAAACTTCTATCACCTGAACCTTCAAACTCCATTAACATCTTATCTTTTCTTTCTTCAACACAAGTCCTCCTTATTTTGCCATTGTTATGTCTTCTTTATTTGTCTCTTCCAATCCCCTTATTTCAGGGCTTTCTCTCATTGTATATTAATATTAATAATTTTTCAGTTGTTGTGCATCTCTAGAATCTTAGTTTTTCTGACACCTCACTTTCAAGATATTCTTTCTAAATTCTCTGATCACACCTGTGGGCTAATCCAAAGCACCTCTGGGCTACCCATTATCTATGGGGCAAAACTCTTTGCTCTGTTCTCCAAAGCCTTTAAATGTCCTTCCTACTTGTTTTTCCAGTTTAGTCATCTCTTACAAAATCATAACAAAATCTGTTATGTATGTTGACTTTGAACAATATACTTAGGTTCTTTTTTTTTTTTTTTTTTTTGGTTTTTGGGCCACACCCAGTGACGCTCAGGGGTTACTCCTGGCTATGCGCTCAGAAGTCGCCCCTGGCCTGGGGGACCATATGGGGCATGGGGGATCGAACTGAGGTCCGTCCAAGGCTAGCGCGGTAAGGCAGGCATCTTACCTCCAGCGCCACCACCCGGCCCCAGGTTCTCTGAGTTTTCTAAAACAATAATTTCTTCAATACTCATAGCAAACTCTTCTCCCTACAACTTAACAAAATCTTTGGTGCAATAAAATCATGAATGAACATAAACCACTGTTGTTGCAGTGAGAAAAGCATTCAGTGTAGAGCAGTCTTCTTTTTGTTTGCTAATGAAAACTATAACATTTCTATTTATCTTTGAAGAATCAAATGGTAACATTTTAAAGTAAAATTCTCTAAGGTAATAATAAAGCCCATTATTTCAAGAATTATTAGAAAATGTAATCTTTCCATGATCAGATAAAGTTAATTGGTCATCCAAGATAAAAGGGACTATGAGGAAAGACTGGAGATGCATTACCTATAAACCAAGTGTGAGGTACATGATGTAAGCTATGTATATAGCCTCAGTAAAAGATAACTGATTTCTCAAACAGATGGAGATTACTAAACAAAGTATCCTGCAGCCTAGGAGTAACGACTTTAAAGACAAATGCCAGAGGCATAAAAATCACTTTCCCATTATGGGGTAAAAATGCTACTATATACTATAAGGAAATGGTGGGGGGGATTAATTTTGGATACCAAGTATCAAAAAATACTGCTTGTAAATAAATAGCTTTCAGTAGATTTCACTAAATAAACATATAGCTTTCATTAAACAAGCAGAGAACTAAATGAAATGAAAAATTCTAGTCAATCACTTTTCTCAAAATCTTCTTTACAATATAAAGGCTAGATTAAATACAATATTTATAGGAACTATCTCAGAATCTTCAAATCCCTGGGTAATATTTAATTTTCCCTAACTCATCAGCTGGAATAGTTTTCTCCTTAAACTTTGTAAAAATTGACTAATGACAAGCTTTATACAGGCAGTACAGACCAAATGTTGGTCCCAATATCAAGAGGACCTCTATTTAAATGAGGTTTGGGATACAACAAACATTATTGCTGCCACTATTCAGAGTCATATCCAATAGTTATTCAAATATTACAAATGGACATTTTGAGATGGGATTATAATCAACCTCATATCCTCTTTATGCAAATGAGTGATAACTGTTTTAATACTAAAACAACTGCTCTTGCTAAAGCAAATATACAGAGAATACTAAAACAAAATGCCTCTTTACTCTAGCTTGTTTCTTAGGAATGTCTTGAAGGAACAGGTGGCCATTTTGAGACAACAATGATGCACTTATAATTATAAGGGTGAATGGGTGTGTATATTTAGGTCAGTTGTGGTTTACATATGGTGTCACAGCATGATATGCAGTTAATAGGCTATCTAAAATCCATTCCCCAAAGAACTGTACTGTAAGTGCTTTGCAGTAGGAATCTTCTTATTCTCTCCAGCCCCCCAACTGTTTTAAGGCTCTATCTAGGAGGATAGGGGTACAGCGTAAATAAGAAATTGCCCTAATTCTAATAGATACACCTATGATGAACTAGTCAAGAATGAAAAAATCATGGGCCCGGAGAGATAGCACAGAGGCATTTGCCTTGCAAGCAGCTGATCCAGAACCTAAGGTAGTTGGTTCGAATCCCGGCATCCCATATGGTCCCCTGTGCCTGCCAGAAGCGATTTCTGAGCAGATAGCCAGGAATATCCCCTGAGCACTTCCAGGAGTGACCCAAAAACCAAAAAAAAAAAAAGAAGAAAAAAAAAAGAAAAAAGAGGGAGCTGGGAGGTGGTGCAGGAGGTAAGGTGCCTGCTGCCTTGCCTGCACTAGCCTAGGACGGACCACGGTTCGATCCCCCGGTTCCCATATGGTCCCCCGTGCCTGCCAGGAGCGACTTCTGAGCGCATACCCAGGAGTAACCCCTGAGCGTCACTGGGTGTGGCCCCAAAACCAAAAAATAAATAAATAAATAAATAAAATAAATAAAATTAAAAAAAGAAAAGAAAAAAGAATGAAAAAAATCACACTATTATACATTACCATAGAAATAAATAAATATTGGGGAAATATTGACGGAGCAGTAGAGATAAAACTTGTTAATCTTAGGTAAAAGGGACAGAGGAATAAAGATTATTTAACTACAATTAGAAGATATTATTTATGTATATTTTTGTGGTGCTGGAGATCACACTCAGGGAGGACTCTACCATTGAATTAACTTCCTGGCTCTCAGAAAGAAGAATTTCAAGGAATTTCACTGCAAGAAGTTCATTGCAGTGTAAGACATGAATAGCCTACCAAAGTAAAACCATTGAGAAATGCAAGAGAAAGGCAAGAAATGCATGAAAAAAAATGCAAGATTCAGTTAGTCCTTGAATCTAGGCAAAGACAAGCCTATTTCTGAGCTTTGCCCTCTCCCATTTATTAGCAATGTACCTAGCAAACTACTTCACTTTTTAAAACAATTTTCTTTTCTTCTTTTTTTTTAATTATTATTTTTTGGGCCATACCCGGCGGTGCTTAGGGGTTACACCTGGCTCTCAAATCAGAAATTGCTCGCCTTACCACTGACCTCTCTCCAGCCCCTTAAAACAATTTTCTAGGAGCTGGAGCAATAGCACAGCAGTAGGGTATTAGCCCCATGCACAGCTGACCCAGGACAGACCAAGGTTCAATCCCCATCAACCCATATGGTTCTCTGAGCCTGCCAGGAGTGATTTCTGAGCTCAGAGCCAGGAGTAACCCCTGAGCACTACTGGTTGTGGCCCCAAAACCAAAACCAAACAAACAAAAAAACTAATTTTTTATTAAAATAGGGGCCACACCTTATCAAAGAAAGGTATTTCACCAGAAGTTTTGAATACAGTGCCTAGGACATTTTTTTTTTTTTTTTTTTTTTTTTTGGTTTTTGGGTCACACCCGGCAGCGCTCAGGGGTTACTCCTGGCTCCATGCTCAGAAATTGCTCCTGGCAGGCACGGGGGACCATATGGGGCACCGGGATTCGAACTGATGACCTTTTGCATGAAAGGCAAACGCCTTGCCTCCATGCTATCTCCCGGGCCTGGGACATTTTAGATGGGAGTTTCCATTATTATTATTAGTAATATGTGTTTTTTTTTTTTTTTTGGTTTTTGGGCCACACCCGGTGACACTCAGGGGTTACTCCTGGCTATGCGCTCAGAAAGTCGCTCCTGGCTTGGGGGACCATATGGGACACCAGGGGATCGAACCGCGGTCCGTCCAAGGTATCGCAGGCAAGGCAGGCACCTTACCTCCAGCGCCACCGCCCGGCCCCATATGTTATGATTTCTTAGAGGCTTTTCTTTTCTTTTCTTTTTTGTCACACCCAACAGCACTTAGGGGTTACTCCTGGTTCTACGTTCAGAATTCGTGCCTGGCAGGCTCGGGGGACCATCTGGGATGTCAGGATTTGAACCACTATCCTTCTGCATGCAAGGCAAACACCCTACCTTCATACTATCTCTCCAGCACCTCTTAGACGCTTTTCTAAGGACCACAATATTGCTTTCAATATATAGTTCATATCCACAAGGTGAGAATTAGTGAAACTATACTTTCAAGGTAAATTCTGACCAATGAGTGCTCCATTAATTCCAGAAAGGCCCTTATAAGATTTCACAAGGTGAAACTAACCTTCTATCCTTCCCCTTTTCTTTTCCAGAAATATAGACAGAATCATTGGAGCTTAATAGAACCCTGCAGATGTAAGATGACTGAGTCAAAGGGAAGGTTGGGAATCAGAGATCTCACAACTTGAGGAACAACCTGAGGAGCCTTACCTCACCTACCTCTGAACTTGTTTATGTGAGGGAAAAAAAAGCCTGTTTATTAAATACATTGGCTCACTGTCACAAAGCAGCCAACTCTATCCTAACCAATAAAATTGCAGGGAACACCTAAAACCACAAGTCCAGAAGAAAACACACACAGCCATAGCCACTATCCCAGGGGTGGGCCTTCATCACCTGAAACATAGCAACATTTTATGATTGCTAATGTTTAGTCATGGACCAAAAGCTTAGAATCTCAGTGATTAGTATTTGGGAACCTAGAAAGCAGGGCTCAAAATTACCTCTCTGATTCTTTTTCTTTGGGGTTTTTTTTTGGGGGGGTCACACCCGGCAGCACTCATAGGTTACTCCTGACTCTGCGCTCAGAAATCGCTCCTGGCAGGCTCAGGGGACCATATGGGCTGCCAGGATTAAAACCACTGTCCTTCTGCATGCAAGGCAAACACCCTACCTTTATGCTATCTCTTTGGTCCCCTCTCTGATTCTTAAATCCAATACATTGTGGCTATTTCCCATCTCTCTTCTTTTCCCTCCTTTTCCTCTGCTTTATGCCTATTTTTCTTTTTCTTTGTTCTTCTTAGTCCTTTCAACCTTCATCTAGTACTTGATTTATAAAAGCACTTAAGTATTTCTTAAAGTATGTTGACAACAACATCCACTCACAGTGGCTGTGAGTGGCTCGCCAATGGGACAACCCACCTATGTCTGCTCAAAGTGTGCCAAGGACACCAGAGAGCCCGACATGTTCTGCAGCCTCTCCAAAGTCTGTCTGTGGGTGAGGAATAGGTACTGTTTGTGTTCCATGAGTTATTTGTGCCCCACTTTACGTCTGAGTCACACAGAATGTGCGTATTGTTTATACGTGCTTTTGTTTTTAAATCTGCCAGCTACTTGGTGAAACAGTCTTGAATAATACTCTCTTGAAGGTTCAATGCTATTCCCTTAACAGCACTAAAAAAGCAATTGTCTGCAGACTTTAGGGACCTGCTCAGCCCACTGTATGCTGCATGCATATTGTTTTGGTCTTTTTTCATGGCCAGGGGGACAATAGTCCACAATTAAACTGTAAACCATTTATTCTAGGGAGAGGACAGCACTGAAAAATGACTGTGCACCTTTTAGAACTGCCGTTTCTCTTTATGATGGAAAAGTTAATCATGTGAACAAAGTGGGTCTCTTTCCCACAGGACAGCTCACTAGTTTAAGCCAATAATGACAGTGACCTAATAATACTGTCCTCCAAAATCTCTCAATTTGGGTCACTTATGCCCTCACTACTAAATACCTTTCCTTAATGTTTGCCAGTCTCCAATATGAGTGAATAAATGTGATCCTCATCAAGATGATGTTGAGGATAACACTATGAGTGAGGAAAAAGGCAACTGTATCCCAAAATGATCCTTTTCAGATGAATCAGGCACAGAGAATAACATAGATTCATTCCTGAATGTTGGATTTCATGAGGGAAATTCATTCAGGTTTCTTGGTGCTTGTGGTGATGAACGACCTGGTCCAATACGTAAAGGAATGCAAATCCACAAACTCCGATCTCACTGGAAAAACTTCTACCCTTTCTCTGCTGCAGGGCACGGTCACAGTCAGGAAATATGGGCTGGATGGAGCCAAGTGGTATTTTGCTGAAGCCAAACAAAATAGACTTCTCTCATTACACAATTCTTTTTTTTTTTTTAGCTTCTATTATTTTAAGAAAAGAAAAAGCCACCGGTATTTGTGAAGAAATACCAACCTCAGCCTCAACAAATTTAAAGTTAACAGAAGTTTAAAATTGTTTCCAGTGAACATACTGCCAAACCCAGAATGCATATTTAAGAACATGTACACAAAATAAAAAGAACTTGTAACTACATAACAGAGAGAAAATCAGATCTTCTATTTCTCTCTAAAGAACTAAACGATTGGGGCTAGAGTGATAACACAGTGGGTAGGGTGTTTGCCTTGCACACAGCTGACCCGGAACTGACCTAAGACCAACCTGGCATCCCATATGGTCCCCCAGCCTGCCAGGAGCAATTTCTCAGTGCAGAGCAAGGAGTAACCCTTGAGTGCCACCAGTGTGGCCCCCAAACAAAACAAAAACAAACACAAGAGCCAGACAACGAAAACACAATAGTATATAAATATAAAGCACTGTGTCTGCTCTAATTTTATTCAAACTTTAGAAATTCTCACAAATGTATAGTTGGGGTCAAAACAATATGACAGAAGGAAAGATGTTTGCCTTGTATAGCTCACCTGGATTGGATCCTCGGCATTCCATATGACCAGGAGCAATTCCTGAGTGCAGAGTCAGAAGTGACACCTGAGCATTGCCAGGTGTGACTCCAAAACCATAAAAAAAGTTACTTAAAATTGACTTTAATTTTGATAAATTCTCCCCTCCCTGAATACAATCTCTTCTCAGCACCTGGCTCCTTCCTATTGTCTCCACAGTTATTAAAATAAATAAATAAAAACAAGATGCCATTAGTTTTTCTATACTATATTCTAGACAGAACTCTTTTTTCCCCAATATTAAATATAAGGACTAAGGGATGATATTATATTTAAATCGTCATTTAACATTTTTCTTCAACTGATTCACTTGGAGCTGTGAGAGGTTCAAAATATTTTGCAACATCTGCATTGGTAAAGGGAAAATAAAGTTAAAGAAGGTTATATTGCTAAGGGAAAAAAAAAATAAGAATTTTGTAGGAGTGAAAGAAATTTAAGGCAGTTAAGCCAGAGGTGTAAAAACAGCTGTTTAGTGGAAGGTGCAGATAAGTATCATATTCTCTCCACTTCAGACATAAACGTTAGCTAAAGAATCTACCTTACCTGTTGAAACAGTGGCATTTCAGAGTTAGAGGTATGATAGGGGACCCATGATAAGTTGGGGAGAATGGCCAGTAATGGCTCATAAGATCAGATCTTGAATATTGAAGAAATTTTGTGAACAGCCTGACATTGACTATAGTTAAATCACTTACACCACAGAAAATGGCCCCTTCCATGGAGAGCACAAAGAGTAGAAATGCGGTTATCCAAACAGGCACATTTAAAATAGGATGGAAAAGAAGTGCCGCAGAATTTTAAAATAGTATATGTGTTTAAAATAATAAAACGAATCAACACAGGCCATCTCAGTAACACAAAAATAAAAGTCAAAAGGCATTTTTTTTTCTTTAGGAATCCATGAGTTTAGAATTTTACTCAGAAGGAAACTCCCTGAGCCAACCTCTGTCCCAGTCTCTCAGTAGAAAGGGATACTGTCTGAGATTCTTCTTCCTTCTCCTTCAAGATGAGTTATTTTTTGACCTATCCACCAACTTTTGACCCGCTTAAAAGCCAGCAGGGCATCCTTTAAAAAACATGTACTATTCACAGGTGTAGAGTTTAATTCCATCACTAGCTGGATTGCTGTGTAACTTAAGGTAATTAAACTTGGTATACATTAGTACTTTTAAAACAATTGTACCATACATGTAACAAATGTAGTGGTCAAACTGACTTTTTCTTCAAAGAGAAAAATTTACCTTTCTGGGAGACATTCTGAGATTAACTTGTGAATTTCAAATGACATTTGACCCAATGAAATGAATCTGATCCAGTAAACTATGGCCTCCCTGTTTCATATAATCTCATGACCAGAAGTTCTACTTGCCATTATCATCAAATTTGTGGTTTTGGATTTTTGTTTTTGTTTTTTGTTTTTGGTTTTGGGCCACACCCAGTGACGCTCAGGGGTTACTCCTGGCTTAGGTGACCATATGGGATGCCAGAGGATCAAACCAATGTTTGTCCTGGATCAGCACGTGCAAGGCAAATACCCTACCACTGTGCCACTGCTCCAGCCCCCAGTTTTGGACTATTTTAACACTAAAACTGGGTGTTGTTTTTGGGCCACATTCAGCAGGACAGAGGACTCTGGCTCTGTACTCAGGAATCACTCCAGGAGGTTCTCAGGGGACCTTATGGAATGCTGGGAATCAAATTTGGGTCGACTGTATGCAAGGCAAATGCTCTACCAGCTTGTGCTATTGCTCTGGCCCCTTTTCTTTCTTTTTAATAATTTCACTCTCGTAATCATGGTGCTTAAAGATATTATTTAAAAATAATTTCATTCTCACTTTAAAACAAATGTTTTCTGTACAACTATGTAATGCATCATCTTTATGTAATTTTATATTAAAATTATAGTTTGTTTAATTAAATAATTAAGTTGTGAAATATGACCTAATCTTATGTTCAAACATTTTTATGCCCAAAGAGGCCTTGTAATAATTACCCATCCCACCTCCAACCCAAGGAAATAACTAATCTCTACTTCTATACAGTTCCTATATCTTTAGATTTGTCTATTCTAGCAATATCATCTAAATGGAATTGTATCATATATGACCTTTTGTGACTAACTCTTTCACTTAGCAAATATTTCAAAGATTATTCACACAGTATTATTATTTCATTCATATTGTCCAATGACATTCTAGAAGGGCTCTACCAGGGTTATTTATCCATTTACCAGGTATGTATGTACATTTGTGTTATTTACACTCTGAATATTACAAATATGACTATTATGAATATTGTGTATTACTTATTATCAGTGAATATTAGACTGTGTATACAAATATAATATTTACTGATAAGTAATAAATAATATTTCACAACCCTCTTATTTAGTTACATTATCAACCCATAGCTTAAAAAGGTGGGATCTAAATTAATCTTGTCTAGACTAGAAAAATCATGGACTTTGGATAAAGAGAGACACAAAAATCATCTATGAGTTGTCTTTTACATTTAGATTCTTTGAGATGTGGTATATACCTCTCTAGTAAAAACCTATTCCATAGAATTACTGTAAAAGTAAAGTAAGCTAATATAATATCCCTAGTTTAGACCCTGTAATCTAAGAAGCTATTCATCTTGGCAAATTCCATTTCCTTCTGTTAAGCAATGTATCCTGACATAAGACACTATGGTATTTCAAGTTAGATATTTCTGGTGTTACGTCTTCTACTATGTGCTATGTGATGTAATCAAGATGTAATATATGACTCAGCCTTGAAGAGTACTAATAATGCTTGAGTATGGCTTGTATCTTTTATTTGGGTTGATAAAAAAATCTCTCACTTTTAAAGAATGCCTTCCAGAAGAGTGGTAGGAATGACATACTAAAATTTTTTTATCCTGTATACTTCAACTAGCTTCATCTTTAAGCTTTAGTAAAGGTAAATGATGATGATGATGATGATGATGATGATAAAGAGGAAGAGGAAGAGGAAGTGGAGGAGGAGGAGGATAGCAATATTCATCCTCAGAAATTTCCATGAAGAACTATTAAAATAAAACACAGAAAAGTAGGTACAATGGTGCCTAGTAACTGGCCTGTGTTTCATAAATGAAAGTAACATCATTATTATCACTGCAATCATCATTATTCTCATCACCATCATCATATTACTAAACAAGGCCTGATATTATGCTCTTATTCTTTAATTAACAGTTAATTTATAAAAAATATTTATCTTATTTTATGTGAATCACAGACATTGTTACCTCTTGAATTATCTCAAAAATTCTATCAGTTCTAAAATTTTGAAAAATATACCTAATTTAAACCCTTGGCCTTAAGTAATTAGGAAAACAGTCTTTTCAAAACTTAAGACATCTAAAGTGGAGTTCAAACATAATCGCTACCCTGTTCAAACATGTCATGCAAAATGTTCCAAGACAACATTGCATTAAGAGAGGTCAAACAGGGCAACCAAGAGCTACTCCTGGTTGGAATGGGAGTGGGAAGAGAAGTGCCCCAAAAGGGAAACCACTGCATGTAGGTAACAAGTTTCATTAGTCGAGTTTGTTTTGAGACAGGCACTCAAAAGCACTAGAGAAAGAAGGGGCCTTTAAAAAAGAAAGTTTAAAACTTTCAAGAACCCAAAGGATTATCTTTGAGAAGTGATAAATATACCCAGACATACAATGAGACATATGGGTACAGAGATCATGAAATAATACAAGTAAAACTGGTTTGAGATTCAAGAAAAAACAGATTAATTATGCTGAGGAAGCTACAGGTTACTCAACTATACCTACAGGCTCCCATTGCACTATTTGTTACCATTAAAATTACTAGAATATCCATTTATCCCAATTACTAGTGAGAGGTTTTTAAAAAAGACACAATTTAGAGTTTGGCTGCCTGGGTTCAAGTCTAGTTCAAGTACTTTCTCATTGTGAGCTCTTGGTTACTTGAACATTCTGTTACTCTTTCCCCTTCTATAATTCTGGACAAAAATAGAAGCTATCTTCAAGTTGCCATGTAGACTAAGCCTGAAAGGAACCTCTCATAGTGTTTAACACAATCAATGTTACACATCACATTATGCTACATTAACTTTGTTTGTTTTCCGGCTACACCCTGCAGCATTCAGGGATTACTCCTAGCTCTGCACTCAGAAATAACTCCTGGCAGGCTCAGGGGATCAATACCAGGGATCGAACCCAGGCCAGCTGCATGCAATGCAAACACTCTACCTGCTATGCTCTCACTCCAGCCCCTACATTAATTTTTATTATTGCCATCAAAAGGCCTGCACATAGAAAGCTTCCAGAAGTGTGTTGAATGACTGAGTAAAAACTTGAAAGTCTAAAGAGCTAAGTTTGAAAAATTTATCTAAAGAATTATTTTCTCGGACCCAGGTTCAATCCCCAGCAAACCATATGATCCCCTGAGCCTGCCAGAAAGTGATTTCTGAGCATGAAGATAGGAGTAATCATTGAGTGCTGCTGGGTGTAACTCAAAAACCAAACAAAAATTATTATTTTCTTGGGGGGTCGGAGTGATTTTACCTTACAAGTGGCCAACCAAAGTTTGATCCCTGGCATCCCATATGGTCCCCTGAGAGCCGCTGGGTGTGGCCAAAAATAAAAATGAAAACAAAAGCAGAACAAAAAAATTATTTTCTTTCTGAAGCAGAGAATTTAGACATCCTATTACATGTCCTTTTGAGAAACTAATCATCACTGTGGGAAGATAACTTCATAATATTTAATAGCTTTTGATGGCATATTACATAAAACCAAAGATAATCCAAAATCACTAGCCCATTATGATATCAGTTTTAATGTTATGTATACAAAATAAAAAAAACTGAAATTAAAAATTTCACCATAAACCTATTAATGGGTGGAAGCTCAGGAGGATGGGAGCTATGGTTTCAAAGTACAGTCAAAAGATGGATCTCTCCCAAATATTCCTTTCAATTATTTCAGATGACCAAAAGGCAAGTCAGAGGGAAGCCTAGAGAGAAACACCTGCTTCAGCTAACTTTAACTTAAAATATCTTATTAAAATATTCATTCCAAAAGGAGAGAGTTTGGGAACCAGAATAACAGTATAGTAGGTAGGGTGCTGACCTTGCCCATAGCAGATCAGGGTTCAATCCCCGGCATCTTGTATGGTCCCCTGAGTCTGCCAGGAGTAATTTCTGAGAGCAAAACCAGGAGTTTACTTCTGAGTACCACTGAATTTGACTCCAAACAAACAAAAAAAATTTAACTCAAACAAAAGCAAGCAAATTAAAGGAGAGAGTTCAGGCAAAAGCTAAATGCCTTCAGGCTCATCTGATAAATCACTTAGTCTAAAAAGCAGAGGTTCTATCCAGGACTTTCTTTCATTATAATCCAAAATCACCAGCCCATTATGATATCAATTATCTACCTGCCTATAATCAGGGTTCCTTTTAAAGTTGAGCACAAAGAAGGTCATCCACGCTCTCCTGGGAAATAAGATATTTTACAGCCTTCAAATCTTGAAAAACTAAGAGATTAAAAAAAAATGGTTTCTTCAGAAACAGAAGATACTGAGTCTTAGGACTCAAAGCTTCTCAAGGTCATCTTCATTTCCTTCCCTTAAGGACACAACGATTTTGGAGATGAAGCTTTCATACAAAACATTCTCAACTTGGATTTTCCTTGGGTCTGTGCTTCTTTATGACCATGGCACCTTATGACACCCGGAAAAAATCCTGTCAGATTGAAATTATAACCGAATTCTGGGTAGGCTACTACTTATCATACCCGGGCCTAATGTGATCAGTGGTTTCTGCAGCCCTTCGTTGAACATTCCGTAGAATGTTCACAAACCTTGGTTATTAAACCTTATGCAGTCATTTCACTCTTCTGGGAATAGCAGCACAGACAGGATCAGGGGGTCCCTGCTTCAGCTGCTACCGGTTTCAAAAAGGCATCCTTGTCAGCCCGTCAGCTACCTGGTCATTTTCCCTGTGGGACAGGGACACAATGACAAAATGCACTTGCCCTGATTCTGCACGTCATGCTTGCTTGTATTTATCTTTTCTGAACTACATTCAAGTTTTACCTGAAAAACTGTGTGGTGTTTCCAGAGTGACAGTACAGTAGATAGATACTTGCCTTGCACACAATAGAGCCTTTATGCATAAAGAATCATCATTCTTTATGATCCACCATCCCTAATTCCCAATGACCAAGATCTGACTCCCGACCTCCGCCAGCACTATTGGGAGTGATCCTAAACACAAAGCCTATAGTAAACTGAATATGATCCAAAACAGAACAATTTGGCAGAAATCAAAGAGTTTCAATGAGTATAAGGATTCCTCCTAGATATTAAAATTCAGTATTTGGCAAGACCCTTGTTGACACTTTGCTTCTAGGTTAGAATTGCTAGAAGCCAGATTCAGGATGAGGAAGTTTTCTGTTGCTGGGGGCGCTTTGGAGAGAGAATGTGAATTCTTTACACATTCCACTGGCCTCTACACTCTTCCCCTGAGGTGGTTTCTTCCTCACCATTTTTCATCTCAGTTCCCAGAAAGCCTTCTCTGTCAGCTCTTTCCCATATAAAATATCACGTTAGGTTATTGTTAATTTTGGCATCAACCATAAAAGAGATGCTATGGGCCTGTCTGCCTACTGCTGCTTCCTTACAGGAAGGGTCTCCTCCAGAACAGTTGTCTTATCTGTTTCACAGAGGCACTCAATAAATACTTGTTGACCAAATGAGCCAGTATCATGAAATCACTGAAGTATGTCCTTTTCACTCTACCCACTGTCAAGTCTTTTTCATGACCAGACATTTGTTGTTTATGATCAGATATTTGTTATTCAATGGATACTATAAATACCAGGATTCAGAACATGGAAAAAGTGGTTAATGCTTTAATGCTGAACAGTAATTTTAAAAGGATATATATATATTTGGGTCCACACCCAATGACGCTCAGGGGCTACTCTTGTCCATAAGCTCAGAAATCGCTCCAGGTTTGGGGGACCATATGGGACACCGGGGGATTGAACCGTGGTCCCATCCTAGGCTAGTGCGAGCAAGGCAGACACCTTATTGCTTGTGTTACCACTCTGGCCCCTTTAATAAGTAATTTTAAAAGGCCTTGTATTTGCTGCATACCATAAGCATTGTGGACATTACTTATAAATGAAAATACAAACATTTTAAAGTTAAAAGTAAAAAGAACACATCCTTGGTGCTCTGAGAGTGAGAGAGAGATCCTAATTTCCAAGACTCTTCCCCTGAAGGGCCCACCACTAATTATGGCAAAGCTTAGTTACAACTGTCTTTGTGAAAGACACTGGACAAGTCTCTGAACTATTCCTTATCCATAGGAGCCAATCAAAGACAATGATGCTAACAGCAGACATTCCAACTCTTTCCAGAGTTGGGAGGAGTTTAATAACATGAACATCTTAATGTACTGCTTACTGTAGGCAGCCAACAAAAGTGATGCAAATACAAGCTTAGATACACCAGCCAAAAATGAAAAACATTCTCATTCTGATTTCTGACTATAACCTCCCGGATATAATCTGGCTTCCTGGTTTCTGCTAGAAAGGAAGTCTAGATGTGGTTACTGTGATCTGTGAGACACAAGCATGAACTGCTCTTCATAAATTATTCTGGGTATTGTTTAATGGGCTAAAACTATAAAAATTCTAAACCAATAAGACTGAGGCCAAAACCCCATCTCACAAAGGCATACTTTGTCCATTTACTCAGTAACCACACAGCTACCTTCTCTAAGCAATACTCCAACTTTTTAAAATCAACCCTTTGTAATAGAGAATGGAGAATAGAGAAGGAAGTGTCATGGCTTAAGAAATCTTGCTTTCACAGCAAATAAAAATGGTGAGAGATTGTGTGCAGAATAAAATCCAGGCAAAGGAGAATGTTTGGTCAAACAAGAGTCCTGCATACAGGTCATCCAACTGGCACAGTAGATATTTGCTGTCCTAAACAACCTGTTACTAAGGTTTCACATGAACAAGGACTTGAGATGTTTCTCCTTACATAGACTTCCGGCCTGTGTGCCAAAGCCAAAGCCACCCGCAGCTCATAGTCCTTCAAAGCTCTCTCACATGTTACCTTGCCCTGATGATCATGTTTCATCTCCCAGCCCCTTGGCAGCTCCAACTGTTTGTTCGCGAACATGTTGAGGAAGCCCACCAGGTCTCGGTTATGCTGGTAGCGTTCAAAGTGGTGGGTGTCCCTCCGGACTTTGGTGATCATGTGCTTCAAACACGTGTTGTTTGTAAACATGCGGTAGGCACTCTGCAGAGACAGATGGAGAACCAGGGTTAACGATCAGGCTCAGGCAAGGGCAACCCACGCACTAAGCCTGGGCAAGTCTAGGGTTCAAGTGGCTAGACAGACCTCAAGGCCACTTTAACCCTAGAGAAACAAAATAGGAAGATCATTTTCAACTAGTTAAGAGAATCTGGAGCAGGAGAGATAGCACAGCAGGTAAGGCATTTGTCACGCAGGCAGATGACCCAGATTATAGATTTCGATTTAGGATATAGAGTTTGATCCCCAGCATCCCACGAGCTTTTGGTCCCAAGAGCCTGTCATGAGTGATTGCTGCATGCAGAGCCAGGAGAAACTCTCAGCACTGCTGGGTGTGGCCCCCAAACAAAAGTAAAATAAAACAAGTTCAGAGAATCTGATCATGCATAGTTGTTGAAATAATAATTCTGTGGTACTTTCACCTATCAGGGATTTTAGGCCTTAAATTTACCATGCAAGTAAACACACAGCTTTTCCTCTAGAAGTGGAACAGATACTTGTTCTTAGGTAAAATACAAGATAAAGCAGTTAGTGGGATATAGGAGTAAGGTTCTATGGGATAATAGAAGTTTACGTAAATAAGGGTGGGATGACACTCAAGAAACAAAGTACATGGTTTGTATGTGTGAGGCCCTGCATTTGTTCCCCAGAACTGGATGACCCCGGAGCACTCTTAGGAGTGCTGATCCCACCCCACCCAGCACTGCTGGGCACAGCCCCACAACAACAATAACAAACAAGAAGAAACAAAGAGATGCTATCACGAAGAGTTACTTTGAGCTTAGGCCACTACAGAGGCATTTTTCCTTGTACACCATCAGAATGCTAAGTAAACCCAGTGAAAGGAAGGGCAGGTAGAACAGGCTCAAGGGAGAAAGAACATATTCTGTGGACTTTACAGCCCATTCTCTTTCTTTATCTTCCCATTTTCTGGGTATATATGGCTTCAGTTCATTGACAGGCAAGTTTACTAAAGCTTTACTATACCTTCACATAAAGAAGTGATTGTTGGAAGCGATAGCACAGAGGTAGGGCATTTGTCTTGCACATGGATGACCTAGGACAAACCCGGATGCAGTTTCTGGCATCCCATAAGGTCCCCCAAGCCTGCCAGGAGCGATTCTGGGCTCAGAACCAGGAGTAATCCCTGAGTGCCACTGGGTGTAGACCAACCCCCTCCCCCGCAAAAGTTATTTTGAGGGTCAGAGCAAACACAACAAGTAAGGCATTTGCCTTGCACAAGGATGACCCAGGTTCAACCCCTGGCTTCCCTTATTGTCCCCGGAGCCTACTAGGTGTGATTTCTTAGTGCAGAGCCAGGAGTAACCGGTGAGTGCTTCTGGGTGTGGCCCAAAAACAAAAACAAAAGAAGTGATTGTTTTGCCAAAATATCTCTGATACTTAGAAAAAGACAAAAACCTGACAGCACGCTACGGGTCACCCAACGAGTCAGCCCACAAATATTCATTGCATGTGTCCTGTATCAGAAAAGTTATAACTATATGGAATACTTTCCTTGAATCCACAGAGGAAATATGACAATTCTAGAACTGACCAAGCTCTGGACAATATCTCCTGGAATTCGATTCTTCTTACAAACTCACTCTTACCCTTATCCCAGAGACTCACTACACTGACCCTAGAGGCCTGCAGAATTTACTACATAAAGCAAATGTGAAATTGTTGTTTATTTCAGTTCATGGCAAGACCAGGGCAAATCTAGAAGAAAGCAGAATCCCCAAAAGCCATTCCACTCCAATCACCATCAACTGTCTTTGCTGTGCCCTGTGCTGTATTGGTCTTTTTATAAAAGATGATGAAGTATAAAGACAGTATAAAACATTGCTCCAGGATGTGGCCTATCTAGTTCAAAAAACGTACTGATAAAATGAGTTCCTAGAGATCAACTATGTCTATGGCTCAGTAATAACAGCAAGCAGCAGGATAAAAGTGAGGACTGGTTCCCATGTGACCACAGGGCTCAGAATACCAGCAACCCACTGGAAAACAAGGAACAACCCTCGTGGGGCATGGAGAGGGTATAGTAGTTAAGCCACATGCCTGGTATATGCCCATCTAGGTTGGATTCCTAGCACCATGTGATCCCCAAGCACCTCGAGATGCAGTCCTGGAGGCCTACATAGTTACCTGGGTAGCAGTGCCCTGACACTGAAAGATGCAGTAGCTTTGCATCCTTGCACTGACCCACTAGCCTGGTTGGAAGAGAATTATGGGGAAAGGGAGTGTTGGGTTGGGGATTCCTCCTCTCCCCAAATAAGAAACAAACCTTCTTAGCCCAAGACATTGAGATTTCTTGTTCATCATTATTTAATGCATAACCAAACTATGTACAAACAATGTTATACAGTGTTCTGATGGATTACATACATTTCATTCTACACTGAAATATTTTTCTTATCAAAGTGGAAGAAAGAAATGAAGGGGAAAAAACATTGAATTATCTGCCAAATTCCACTGTTCTTGGTGTATATACATATGACATATTTTGTTTTGATTTTTAAGCCACTACTAGAGATGCTAACTCCAGGGGTCATTCCTGGCTCTGCTCTCAGGAACCACTAGTGGCATCCTGAGGGGACCACATGAAATACGAAATGTTGGGATCAAGCCCCTATGTAAAATATGATGCTGAAGATGTGTGATTCTGGGCAAATTCGTAACCTCTCCTAGATCAGCTTAGGGCGGGGTGGAAAGCAGGCGTGAGAGTCTGCCTTGCTAGCATGCCAATCTCAGTGGGCTCCAAACTTAGCTGTCTCTGAAGGGTCCCAGCTGCATCCCGGGTCAGCTGTATGCAAAGCAAATGACCTACAAGCTGTACTATCACTCTAACCTGAAATATAACGTATTTTGCAGTTGTTTTAGTTAATAGTATAAATTAAAGATTTTTCATGGCTGTGAGAAAGTGTGGATTGGAGCACAGTGCACTGCCAAAATGGGCAGGCTGATGTCAGGGTTCTTGGCAATTAGAGAGCACTGAGAGAATAAGAAAGTGATACTATAAAAGCACAGAAGGGGACTAATAAAAGAAACCAGCGGTCGTCAGAAACAAATGTCAGCAAGTAACAGTTTAGCCCATGGCTGACCCTGTCGGGAAGTTTTAAGCACAATCAGCGAGACATCTGTCTCTGCGTCTGGCTGTGGATATATTTTCACTTAAGCCACTGCAAGTTCAGAGACTTGATATCCCACTGGTTTGTGAGGCGGTGACAGTAATGAGCCTTAAGTCTTAGCTCTAGCAAGTCCATAAGGGACAGATTTTTATAGGATAACCATGGCAGATAAGTCATCACACTAACGGTTGTCCTAAATGGGTGGAGATCTGGGTCCTGTCACTCACCCTCTACCATGAAAGTAAGTAAATGGGACACATTCTAATTATCAAGAGTGATGATGTTTCTTTATCAGGGGCCATGTGGATCCTCCATGGGCTTCTAGAATATCCCAAGGGGTCAACAGCTCAAAAATAACCTAAACAAGGGGCCCTGGCATGAGATTAGGGGGTCAATGATTGGGACAGAGAGACCACTGGAAAGAAACAAGTTTGGAAAGGGGCCACAGTGAGAAAATGGTTACAATACCGAGTCTATCTAGAGCACCAGAAATATCCCTCATTCTGCTAAAAAGCAGCAGCAGCATTTCATTAGAACAAGAAGTAGTGAAGTAGCGATAATTAGGTGAAGGAACTGGTTCCCGCTGAAGGCGTGAATTAATTCCCTGGGGTCGCTCTGCTCTTCAAGCACAGCAGTTGAAGAGCTGGTCTAGAAATTAATTATGTCCTTTCATCTTCTTCCTCTCCATTGGGGAGACGGGCAATAGACTGCCAAGTTGACTGATGTGGGCAAGAAACATCTACCAAAGTAAATTAAGTCTAAGAAAGATTCACTCTCATTAATAACTAGCAAACAACCTGCAGGCCCATTGCTTTTACAAGTCTGAATAATATTCAGAGATAAATATGAATGAACTTTTCTCCAGACGATCACATTTGTATAAAGAAGTGATATGTACATGTACATGCTTATCTTAATGTATCTTAATATATAGTTGTATATATAGTTATATCTTAATAGATAGTTGTAGATTATATATTTCTTTCTACATTGTGTATACTTCCTGTCTTATATAGATTAATAAGTGTATATTATTTTTGCATGTACGAGTTCTTTGTTCAGAAAAGATATTTATATTCCAGCTCATACAAACTTACTAGTCACAGTTCTGGACTATCAGGAACAAAGTAAAAAAAAGTTACTTAATCTTAGTCTGCCTCAGTTTGCTCAACTAGATATTAAAATAACAATTCTCCTGCATTCTTAATAGGCATGTCCAATTCAAATCTAGTGAAAGAAAGTCTATCAAAGTAACCTGAAGAGGCACTCATCTCTATAAAAACACAGTAGGGGTCAGAGAGGTAGCACAGCAGTTGAGCATTTGCCTTGCATGAAGTCAAACTGGAATGAACCCAAGTTTGATTTCCAGCATCCCATATGGTCCCCTAAGCCTGTCAGGAGTGATTTCTGAGTGCAGAGCCAGGAGTAACCCCTAAACACTGCCAGGGGTGGCCAACCTTCCCCCCCACCCCCCAAAAAAAATCCACAGAGTAGAAGAAAACAAAAGAATATCTAAAATATTATGCCATATCTTTGAATGGCAGATAAATAAGCAGTACAGTTTTCTACTTTCAAGATCTTTGAAAATCTGGGTCCAACATCCCCTTCTATTTACTGAAGAGGGATCCCCTAACCTCTCATTTATGATGTGCTAAGTCCTATACTTAGCTAAGTCCTGTACTGTGCTAAGTCCTATACTGAGGTTACAGAGATGTGCAGTGATAACTCAAAATCATAGAAAAAGAAAAAAAAAACAATAGAGGTAGTAGTGAGAGGAAGTGGTTAGAGGCAAAAAGTAGAGTTTGGAAACAAAGGTTGTAGTGGCAATAAAAATACTAAAAGTCACTAAAAGAACTAGTAGAACTGGGGTAGGAGTACAGCACATTGGATCCTTGTCTTGCACATGATTGGCAAGGGTTCAATCCCCAGCATCACTTTGGTCCCCTCAGCCTGCTAAACGTAGTCCCTGAGCACAGATCTAAGTGTAAGGGCTGACTGAATACTACTGTGAATACTCCCTAAATACAGAGCTTGCAGAATAGAGACTAATAAGGAGAGAGGCTCAACATAGAAGCAATGAACAATGGGATTAGAATGAAAGTACTTAGAGGTTTTTGGATCTGACACAATAAACCTGTAGGTTAAGACAGAAGAGACCTTATTTTTTTCCCCTGTAGAGTTTCCTTCTAACTGAAATAAAAGATTCTTTTTTTTTTATTTTTTTTTAATAAAAGATTCTTAAATTAAATTCTGAAATTGTTGAAATTCTATTTCAAAATATAACCTTACAGTGCACAGATAATGCACAGAATAGTTTTTCTTCTTGCTCAGAAGCTCACACAATAGGGGCCCGGGAGATAGCATGGAGGTAAGGCGTTTGCCTTTCATGCAAAAGGTCATCGGTTCGAATCCCGGTGCCCCATATGGTCCCCCGTGCCTGCCAGGAGCAATTTCTGAGCATGGAGCCAGGAGTAACCCCTGAGCACTGCCGGGTGTGACCCCAAAAAAACCCAAAAAAACAAAAAAAAAAAGAAGTTCACACAATAAAGCAAGATTTGACAGTATTAATAGTAAACAAGGCCACTTCAAATTATTTTACATGTTCATTCTATTCTTTCTCTAGTCCCAACTTCCCTTTCCCAACCTTCCTTTTTCTTGCCTGTGTTCTCATTTTCGTAGCAATAAATAAACACTTCGACCTAAGAGACAGGTCAGTGTAGAGCCCACCCCAGCATTGAGACCCAGAATTCAAGGCCCCAGGCACCAAATAAATCCCCTCCCATGGCACCAACGGCTGTGGGCCTGGCCTGGTGGCCTTCATGCACCACTGGTGAGTCTGGCTATGGTGGTTCCTTTTGTTTTATCTCTTCTTTTTTAAATCCAGTCACTCTCAGAGATGCTCAGGAATCACTCCTAGTGGTGCAAAGGGAGGAACCATTTGTGGTGCTGAGGACCAAACCTGAGTCAAATGAATGAAAGATGAATACTCTGTATTATGTCATTGGTCCCAAATCTGTTTAAAGGGAAGGAAGATGGAAGGAGGGAAAGGGCCAAGGTAAGGGAAAGAGAAAAGAAGAAAGAAAAGAAAGAAGGAAAGGAAGAAAGAACAAAGTAAGGAAAGGAAGGAAGTAAAGAAAAAGGAAGAAAGAAAGAAGAAAAGAAAGAAAGAAAAAGAATAAGAGAAATGAATACAAGAAAAAGAGAAAGAAAGACAGGCTGAGTGAACAAGCAGCTGAATTTCTCTAGTAGAATTTTGCAAGAAAAAAAATAACAGTCCTCTCAGGAGTTTAATGTACTTTGTTTGGGTGCATTAGGTACTAGACATGGAAAACAAAGAGGAATGTCATTGCCATTTAGCAGCAGAATAAGAAAAGTGTATATAAACTGTACTCAGTTCTTTTCAATCAATAACAATATACATTTTATTTTTGAGAAGTTTGGTTTTTTCTATGCTACAGTGACCACATTTTCTCCATGTGTATTTTTGAGTAATTTGACCTCATTTTTCACATTTATTTTTGAATAGTTTCTTTTTTCAATGCTCCAATGACCTCATGCTCTCAATTACTTAACCTAGATTTTAGCCAGTTCTTTTCTTTGCAGTGATATAGGTAAGTGCATCATGGTTAAATAAAATCATATTTCAGATTTCTTCATTTAGATATTACAAATTCAGACTTGGAAAATACTATGACTTATTTTATAGTAACTTCTTCATATCAACAAGAAACAGATGTAAGCATTATTCATTAATCAAAATTTATTATAACCAAAAGCAAGAAGAGTTATTTCTATAAAATGTGTCCCTGAACATAAAAACAATCATTTTACACAGTATATCTTTGTAGTATTTTTAATTATAAAGGATTGTAACTTGTTTTCATCTCACTAAAAAACAAAATGGAAGGACTAAGGAAAAGTCTAACTTATTAATCAAAAAAGGTCTAAATTATCTATTCATCTATTACACAACAGCAGGAATTTGACTTATGAGATTATGTTTATGCAGCCTAGAAATTTTCTTCAAATTTTCTTCAGGACTTACAAATATTCTTCATGGACTTTATTCAGAAGTTTAGAAGCTGAAATTAGATACTAGAACAGAGTACTAGAACAAAATTTCTCAAACTTATTTGTCTTATCATTCACTACTTTGGGGAAGAAAAAAATGACTCAGTGGTTTCCTGGAATCTACCTTATTTAATCGAACAAAAATAAGTGCCTCTCAATGGCATTGGCACTTACTACCACCTGACCCTGCCCCCGATGTGATTCCAGCAACCCCTGATGGGCATAATTGCCAACTTATGCAAATACCTTTCAAGAGCTGATAAAAAAAATGCCAGAGCAAATCATTATTTGGCAAGGACGATAAAACATTATTCTGTTTCACTAAATATATTCAAACATGAATGAATTAAATAAGCACAAGTCTCCCCACTATTAATGAATTAATTGCCACTAATATCTAAATCTTGAATCATGAGGAAAAGATGGTTAATCAAGAACATTTTGGGGGGCCGGGCGGTGACGCTGGAGGTAAGGTGCCTGCCTTGCCTGAGCTAGCCTAGGACAAACCGCGGTTTGATTCCCCGGTTTCCCATATGGTCCCCCAAGCCAGGAGCAACTTCTGAGTGTATAGCCAGAAGTACCCCCTGAGCGTCACCGGGTGTGACCCAAAAACAAAAACAAAAACAAAAAACAAACAAAAAAAAAATTGGAAGAAATTGAATCACAACCAGCAGAGGGCAGTAGCGTATATGGTAAATAAACCACAATGCAAAAAAATAAATAAATAAAAAATTGCTTCCTTTTTTTCTTTTTTTGTTTTTTGGGTCATACCCGGCAGCGCTCAGGGGTTACTCATGGCAGGCTTACATATGCCAGGATAATGAACCACTGTCCTTCTGCATGCAAGGCAAACACCCTACCTCCATGTTATCTCTCTGGCCCCCAAAATTGCTTCCTTTAATAATCATATATCTACTAGACTAATTTTTAATATATGCTACCAGATTAATTACTTCTACATGAAACCTATTTTCATTACTTCTTTCAAGATCAATTTATCAAACCATAAAAAAAATTAGGTTAACAGATAAGTTATTCTATTTACAAGTTGAAAGTCAATAATGTGAATAGGGAATCTACAGAAAAAATATAAATAATAAATAATTCAAGTTAAAAAAAGACTAGAAGATAAACTTCTTTTTTTTTTTTTTTTGTGGGGGAGTCCACAGTAGGCAGTACTCAGGGCTTACTCCTGGCTCTGTAATCAGGGATTATTTCTGGTGTTGCTCAGGGAATCCTAAATAGTGCTGGGAATTAACCCTGGGTTGGCTGCAGGCAAGACAAGCTAAATTATCATTCAGGCTGCATAGATGATAAAATTTTATTTAGTTTCTTCATTTTGGAGTGGGTCCATACTCAGCTATACTTAGGAGCTATTCCCTGTGCAAACTGGTGCTGTGGGATCAGGTAGTGCCACAGAGCAAACAGTGGTTTTCCTCTGAGCTAGCTCAAAATGATCCACATTTGTTTTTGTTTGTTTGTTTGTTTGTTTGGTGTTTGGGTCACACTTGAGGATGTTCAGGGGTTATTCCTAGCTATGTGCTCAGAAATAGTTCTTGGCTTGGGGGACCATATGGGATGCCGGGGATCAAACCCAGGTACGTCCTGGGTCAGCCGGGTGCAAGGCAAACACTACCGCTGTACTATCGCTCTGACCCCAAGATGACCCATTTTTAAAAATAAGTATGTCTTATGCTATTGTTGCTCCCTGACTATGTCCTAAGAGTTCTCACATGAGAGAGATCTCATCCCTATCCTTCTGATTTCACTCAAGATTATGCTTTCCAGTTTCACCATGTAATGGCAAACTGCATGACTTCATCTAACATATAGATGAGTCTTGATCTAGGAACTGAATTTACCCAGGATGGGGGCCAGAGGTAAACAGAATGAGATGTTGGGTGATTGGAGAGGGGAACCAGATGCTCTGATGGGGTGCAGTGTTGAAAAGGTGCATGCATACGATAATAATATGAATATTATTGTAAATAATAGTTAAAATTTAGGGCTAGAAGTGAAAGAAAACAGATTAAAAAAAGAGAGAGAACATGTGCTACCCTCACCACACATCCACCCCTGCCTGAAAACCTGCTCTGCAAAAATAAAAAAAAAAATTAAAAAAAAAAGAAAAAAAAAAGGAGAAAGGAAAATGACTCCATCTTTACAATGATGAAAAGACTAAATTTTCTTGAGTTGGAATCATAGTACCATGGTAGGGTGCTTGCCTTGAATGCAGCTAACCTGGTTCTGCAGCACCTCAGATGGTCTCCCAAACACCATCAGAAGTGATCCTGGGGCCCGGGAGATAGCACGGAGGTAAGGCGTTTGCCTTTCATGCAAAAGGTCATCGGTTCGAATCCCGGTGCCCCATATGGTCCCCCGTGCCTTCAAGGAGCAATTTCTGAGCATGTAGCCAGGAGTAACCCCTGAGTACTGCTGGGTGTGACCCAAAAAAAAAAAACCAAAAAAAAAAAAAAAGAAGTGATTCCTAAGTGTACAGCTAGGCTTACCTCTTGAGTACTGCTGGTGTAGTCCCCAGACAAAACAAAACCAAAAAAAGACTGAACATTTCTTACAATTTTATGTCTCAAAAAAAAAAAAAAACCCAAATGGGAATGATAATATGTGTTTGCACTCTAACAACACTCAAGAAACTGCATTCCTATGCACTAATTTGGGAACAGACAGAGATATGGTTTGGGCCTTAGGTTCAATCCCAGCCCCATATGATATCCTCACCTCAAGCCCGAAGTACCAAGCACAGCAGTTGTGACTTCCACAGCAAATTTTAAATAAAAACACATGCTTTGAGTAAAAATAGGGACCTGCATGTTATACCAAGATTTTTTTGCCCCACCCCTCAAAAAAAATTCTGGTCTCTTGCATATATCCCATATATCTTTAAAATATTCCCCATATGTATCACTTTATCTTTTGTACTTTTCTAACAGACAAATGATATATTCTTCCCTTATTGCAGAAAGTCTATGCTTCCACCTCAGAGTTGTTGATTCACAGTTTTTAGATACTTGGTTTTATTGATGCAGGTGAAACTAGGGGTCACTACAAACATGCCTTCTTATCTGCAGTAACTGGGGGACTTTTAATTCCAGTGATACCAGTCACCAGATAATCTAGGGGATGCAACTTAACCTCTTTCTTCCTCAGTACCTTCATCTGGAAAGATCAATATTTTATTTAACACAAAGGCTTGTTTAAACCAAATGAGCTAAAACCTAAGGATTCTTGACATCAAGTCTGAATATTCCTGAATGCTAAATAACAGTGTATTATTATCTACCTCGTTCTCTTTCCAGGAGTGGAGACACTTTCCCTGGCCCTGGTGCTTTTGCTGGCACCTTGGCTCAACCAGATACTCACAGGGTTAGAATGCAGCACGGTGAAGAACTCTGGGCTGATGAGGAACTTCACAGGGGGCGACTGTAAGAGCAGTGTGAGCCTGGATCTGGAGGTAGAGTGGGGCAGGACATTCTCTCGGCGAAAATCTAGGGGTCAGGACCACAAGACTGTCATGGAATGTTCCCCACAGGGTGAGCATGCACCTCTTCACTTTTCTTCATGAGTTTTAGGAACCAAAGAGTTCCTTATCATCCACAATGCCTTGAACTGCCCTTCTTTTATTGGCTATAAATGTATACATAAAAACTGTCTTTTTTTAACTAAACTGAGATGGAATTGAATAATATTTCTAACATTATTAGTAGCACTAAAATGTACCCTTAGGAGTGTGGATTGGGGGTATAAGGGGCTAAGAATGTGGTGTGTGGATATAGATAACTTGATTTGATGTTTCACCAAGAAAAAGTTCAGTGAACTCTATAAACCAAAGGAGGTTAGAGTCAGACCAAGGTCCCACATCCGTGAAATCTGTGTTCTGCCACTCCACTACATTCCTGCATCTTTATGGTTTGCCAAGTGATCAGATGTCATCCATTGGTCCTAGTCCACAGGCCCAGAGATTATAGTGCTTTGTGTTTAGTTGGTCTTTTCTACATCCTAATGAAACGTGAAGGGTGAGCATCTGTCTCTGGTGAGTTTTACATTTTGTGTTGTGTTATCAAATTGATAGTCAGAAGTAGCTTCATGAGAAGCTACATTTCACACACATCCTTACCAATTTTTTTCCCTACTCTTCTTTAGTTTATAGATGTAAAAGCAACCCAGGCTCTTACCTGCACTGGCTTGGTGAAAGTCAGATTCCTCTCCTGCGCCATCAATGGCATTGGTGTTTTCCTCGGGACGCTCATTGGTCATGGTTCTGCGGATACTCTGGTATCTAAAACCATGAACCTAGAGTTATGTTACTGCTGCCTGGAAAACATACAACACAACGCCCCCCCCCCCAACTGTTTTCTTATTCTCTACTTCACTCTGTTCCTCTGCAAATTCCCATCCCCTGACTTAGTGGTTTGTACTTTTAACTTCTGTGATACAAATAAATTACACTGTATTGTATTTTTTTCCTGGTGATTTGTAGAGCATTTGCAATGTAAAATTAAAGATTTTTAAAAAGGTTCTCCTTAACAAAAGGATACTAAATAAATAGCCACATGATTAAGGAAAGAACCACCTTCTGTTTGATAGTAACAAAAGCTAAATCACCAATAAAGACTTTCCAAGATTTTTTTTTGCGGGGGGGGCACACCTTGTGATGCTCAGGGGTTACCCCTGGCTCTGTGCTCAGAAATCACTCCTGGCTTTGGGGGGCTATATGGGATGCCAGGAATCAAACCAAGGTCTGTCCTGGATGGGCCACATGCAAGGCAAATGCCCTTCTGCTGTGCTATCTCACTAGCCCCTTTTCCAAGATATATATATGTATATCTATATATGATGTATATATATAAGGTATATATATACATATATATATATGTAAGATATATATAGGATCCCCACTGGGGAATTGAACCCCAGTCTCCCGTGTGACAGGCAGGGATACTCACTGCTATACAAACTAGGATTTTCCAAGATATTTTAAAAGATATTTTTGCCTCAAATTTTCAAGTACCTACTCTATTTACTAAAAGTCCTGCCTGATTGATTAGAAGGGTCACTATTACACTCTAATTCCCCTACCAATTCCCAGTCTGAATGGTTTGTAATTTATAACTTTTGTAATTCAAATAAATTACACTGGATTATATTTTTCTAGTGGTTTGTAAAGCATTTGCGGTTTAAAATTAAAGTTTTTTTTAAAAAGGTGATCTTAACCAAAGAAAACTAAATAAATAGCCATATTATTAAAGGAAAGGACCACTTTCTTTTTGATAGCAACAAAAGCTGCATCACCAATAAAGACTTTTCCAAGACATTTAAAAAGACATTTTTGCCTTTAAATGCTCAAGTGTATGCTCTATTTTATTAAATATTTTACTGGTTGACTAGACGGGTCACTATTACATGCTAATTCCCAGTTTTCAAACTCAAAGTGTGTGGATATGGGAGATTTGATTTGATATTTCATCTAGAAAGATTCAATGTAAGGCAAAGGAAGTAAGAATCAGGCCTCAAAGACAGGGCCTTTGATGATGAAAAGGGACATCTTTGTACATTGTTTCAAGTCAAAATGACTCAAAGGTGACTGAGGCTAGAGCTATAGCACCGTAGTTAGAACATTTGCCTTGCACGTGGCCAACCTGGGTTGAATCCTTGCCATCTCATAAGGTCCCTGAGCCTCCTAGGAGTGATTTCTGAGTGCAAAGCCAGGAGTAACCCCTCAGTGACACCGGTGTGACAAAAAAAAAAAAAAAAAATGAACAAGCAAACAAGCAAATGAGCCCAACCCCAGAACAGAACAAAGTCAACATGCTTGTCCTCACCGCCGGTTCAGCTGCTCCATCTGCTGGATGGAGTTGGAACGCTGCAGCACCTGCGGGGCCGGGGGAGCTGTGGGCCTCTGCCACGTCGTGGTTCTGTTGACGTGGTCCACGTAGAAAATCCTGCCATGGCTGTCAATACGCGCCTCCCAGTCTAGATGGCATTATCACAACAGCAGGGTGAGGAAGAGGAGCTGAGGCCATTAATGGGCTTCATAAGGTGCCACAAATATTTCCTCTCTGACATGCTCTAATTTGTGGCTAATCTTATAGCCAAGTACAACACTGCCTCCCAATTCACTCTAGAATCTCTCTGATGTATTAGTAAATAAAATACCAGCTCCCCCTCCCAAAAACACCCTCTCAATACAGAGTTCCCAAGTCATCCATAATGATCATTCTTCATGGATATGCACTAGCATTTAAAAACTCTTAAATTGGTGCGGTCATAATACTTGAATTATTCACATAAAAATTGGTATTGGCAGGCCTAGTAAGATAGTACAGGGGTTAAAGGTGTTTGTCTTGCATTCAGTGACCTCCCAGTTTGGTCCCTAGAACTGTATATGATCTTCTAGGGGGTACTTATATATAAATATATTTATACATAAATACATACATAAATATACTTATTTATATACCAATAAATCTTTGTAATTAGGTCCCTAAATACAAAGCCACATACTTTGAGCACCTCAAAGTATGGTTCAGAAACCAAAACCTAACACATATACATATCCCAAAATTAGGATCGGTGGTAGTTTTCATCAACTGATACAGAGTTCTTAGTTTAGGGGGAAATTTCAAAGTGAATACAGATATAAAATCTTGGCAAGATTAGTCATAGGAAGAAAATAATGCTTTTCTGGTTTCAAATTACAAACCTCCATTTACACTTTCCCCAAGATGAACACATTTTCAGATCAAGGTTAATTACTTGCCTTGAATCTCAAAATAAACATAGCGTTTTAGGGACCAGACAGATAATACAGTAGGTAGGGTGCTTGCCTTGCATTAGTCTGACCTGCCTTGAATGAGTCTGACCTGGGTTTGATGCCTGGCATCACATATGATTCCTCATGCCTGCCAGTAGTGATTCCTAGGCAGAGTACAAGGAGTAAATCCTGAGCACAGCCATGTGTTGCCCCGAAACAAGCAAAAGTCCCCTCAGAAAATATAGTATTTAAAAAATTATCTCACTTACACTTAGGATATCCGATTGTGTTAATCTTTGCAAATATATAGAGAGCATGTTCAATTGAAAATAGAAATCATTCAGAACATGTGTCTTACCTATGAATCCTAAAAGACCACGTTTTTGTTTGTTTGTTTTGTGGGCTACACTCGTTTGATGCTCAGGGGTTACTCCTGGCTATGAGCTCAGATCGCTCCTGGCTTGGGGGGACCATATGGAAGCCAGAGGATCAAACCACAGTCTGTCCTAGGCTAGCGCTTGCAAGGCAGATGCCTTACCTCTAGCGCCACCACTCCAGCCCAAAGGCCACATTCACATTCTTATTAAAATAAGGGGGTAAGGGTGAGGGATATGAGATGCAAGTTGGGAACGGGGGTGGACAACTTTGATGATGGGAATTCCCGATTCAATGTTAATATATACCTAAAATTGTACTGTGAAAGATATGTAATCCACTTTGGTCAAATAAAAACTATTAAAATATAAAAAATATAAATACAACATAAACTGATTTTTCAGTAAAGCAAAATTTTGAAACAGATTGTACAATTTTTTTATATTTTATTTAAACACCTAGATTACATACATGATTGTGTTTGGGTTTCAGTCATGTAAAGAACACCACCCATCACCAGTGCAACGTTCCCATCACCATTGTTCGAAATTTCCCTCCTCCCCACCCACCCCTCGCCTGTACTCTAGACAGGCTCTCCATTTCCCTCATACGTTCTCATTTTTAGGACAGTTCAAAACGTAGTTATTTCTCTAACTAAACTCATCACTCTTTGTGGTGAGCTTCCTGAGGTGAGCTGGAACTTCCAGCTCTTTTCTCTTTTGTGCCTGAAAATTATTATTATTGCAAGAATGTCTTTCATTTTTATTAAAACCCATAGATGAGTGATACCATTCTGCATTTTTCTCTCTCTCTCTGACTTATTTCACTCAGCATGATAGATTCCATGTACATCCATGTGAGATCATACACCCGTGCCTGCCAGGAGCAATTTCTGAGCATGGAGCCAGGAGTAACCCCTGAGCACTGCCGGGTATGACCCAAAAACCAAAAAAAAAAAAAAAAAAAAAAAAAAAAATTGATTAAAAAAACTATGAAAGCAGCATAAATGTAATTTTTAAATTAGAAAGTTTATATAAATTTTTACATATTTCTTTTTTAGTATAAACATTTTTATTATTTAAAATTTTTTCCCTCCAAATTTAGAATTTATCAACAGATGCCTGAGTCTAATCCTGGACTAAGAAATGAGTATGTTTGTTCCTCACCAGCTCTCTAATGGTTTTATAAATAAAGCAAATAAAGCAAGTTTTCTAGCGAAGAAATTAGGTTTGGAAAGATCTGTATGGTAGGTCCCAGGCAGTATCAGACAGCAACCAAAGGCCATCTCAGCAAGGAATAAAAAGATTTCCATTGCTTGATCTCAGCACATCTTAATTTATGGCAAATGGCAAGAAATCAAAATTGGGACTGAGGGAAAGCACCAGACTATAAATAATTCAATGCCACTCACATTCCAGGCTAATAAATACTGACAATAGTTAACATGCCAAATCAGAATTGCATGGGCATAGCTACAAGGTCATCATTTGGGTAATTCCAGAAAACCTCTTGGTCTTGGTCAGCATGCCACATTCTTTTTTTTTTTTTTTTTGGTTTTTGGGTCACACCCAGCAGTGCTCAGGGGTTACTCCTGGCTCCATGCTCAGAAATTGCTCCTGGCAGGCACGGGGGACTATATGGGGCACCGGGATTCGGACCGATAACCTTTTGCATGAAAGGTAAACATCTTACCTCCATGCTATCTCCCGGGCCCCGGCATGCCACATTCTGACTAAAAGCAAGTGAGTGTTTTCAGTAACTGCTTTCCAAAACCTTTTCATCTCATCCATTGTTTTTTGCTCTACTCCTTGCATTCTTTCCCATCTTACAGAATTGGAGCTACACATCCCATGTGTTTCTTATTAATGCAGTATAATTCAAACACACATTACGTAGCCAATCAAATACACAGTCAAAAATTGGCTGCCCCTCCCCCTTAAAATGTTTACATTCCAAAACAAAAATGAGAATAGGTCAAGTAAGGATAAAAACAGAATAGAAACCAACTAAAGAAAGCAGAGAGAGAGAGAGTTGCCAAACTCTGGAGATAAGGTTTTAACTAAAATTTGGCCCTGTCTTCTGGCAGTTATGGAATAAATGAAAACACATTATTGCATACTTTCCATTTTCTGACAAAAGAAAGTAAAAGAATTGTCTTCAAAGATGGAATGTTTTCTTTGAACTAACTACTTGAAGAGGAGAAACACAAATTCGAAAGAATGGGAGCCAGGGGCCAAGCGTCTCAGGTGCATTGGTAGTGTTAAAGAAGGACAGAACTCAATATCCAAGCCAAAGGCAACAATAATGGATTTAAAAGACCCAAACTTTAACAATCTAAACTTAAAATGGGTCTGTTATACTGGCAGGCTAAGGGGTAAGGAGGTAGCATGGGATGCACTTGGGAACACTGGTGGGAAGTCAACACTGGTTGTCCACTTATTCATTGTATGTCTGAAACCCAACTATGAAGAACTTTGTAAATCAAAATGGTTTCAATAAAATTAAAATAAATAAATAGATAAATAAATAAAAGAATTTACCCCCCCATAGATGTGGTCATTATGAGGGCTATGTTGGTAGAAAAAATGATGGAAGTGGGTAAGTCCAAAATATACAGAAGCCAGGGTTCATTTGACTTTTTAAGGGCGCCATTTTGTAGGCATTCATAGTGTTGATGTAAAGGCAGTTGGGCTTGGACATGCCCCTGGACACAGCCCCTTGTCATGCCGGTATAAAAGGAAAAAGCTTGGACCTTTGGAGGAGAGCCCAGCATAGTGACCAGAGCATGCTGGTCCACAGGGTGGCCAGAGATAAAGTATTGGATAAATGCTACCTGCTTTGCAACTATTCCCTTTTATATCTTCTTTGAACTTGGTTTACTTTCTCCCCCCACACCTCTAACTTGTGAATCTCTATCTCTCCCTCTCTCTCTGAAACCCTGGATGGCAGTGGCAGGCTTCAGACTCCAGGAAGAATAAAAAATATAGTTGGTTGGGGCATGAAGAAGATCGGTGGTTCAAATCCCAGCATTCCATATGGTCCCCTGAACCTGCCAGGAGCAATTTCTGAGCATAGAGCCAGGAGTAACCCCTGAGCACTGCTGGGTGTGACCAAAAAAACCAATATATATATATATATATATATATATATATATATATATATATATATATATACACACACACTTGGTTTCCACTTCTCCCCCCTCTCTCATTCCCAGGCAGTTACTACACAAATATATTCACTGCTATGTAGTGTGCCATGACAAACTGACAAATTTAAAAGGTCACAAGAGAGAATGATTCTTGTACTCGCTTTTGTATTTGTTGTTTTGGGGCCACATCTGGCAGTGCTCAGAGGCTACTACTGACTCTGTACTCAAGGATCATTCCTGGCAGTACTTAAGGGGCCATCTGAGGAACCAGGGATGAAACCCAGGTTTTCTGCTCCTCCTGTACTTTCCCTCTGGTTTCATCTTGTATTCACTTTTACCAAAGTTCAGGAATAATATTAATTTTTGTTTGTTTTGGTTTTGGTTTTTGTGTCATACCCAGCAGCACTCAGAAGCGCTCTGGCTCTATGCTCAGAAGTCACTCCTGGCAGGCTTGGGTACCATATGGGATGCTGGGATTCGAAGCACCGTCCTTCTGCATGCAAGGCAAACGCATTACCTTCATACTATCACTCTGGCCCCAGGAATAATATTAATTTATATTTCAACAATAAATTTACATGTGCAATCAGGAAAATAAAAAATTGCTCTCTAAGAACATAGATGTTCAAATATATTATGGTATATTATAATTACCCAGAATATTATATCCTTAAACTGAGTTTGTTACATACGTTTCAACAAGGAGAAATGCCATCTTACTTGTTTTGAAGGGAAGCTTAGTATTGTATTAGAAAAGAATATTATACTACTAACTGATTCATGAACTATGTATAAATTCTTAACCAGATTGTGAAAATTCTTGTATCTGGCAAAAGTAGTGCTAGGAGGTCCCCAAATTTTGTAATTTCTTTAGTTCCTATAATAATTCTACAGGGTGAATTAGTGAATAATGAATAATAATAATAATTAATGAATAATGAAGGTATATTTGTTTCAATATTTTATAATGTTTTCCCTTTTTGGTTTTTCGGTTTCAGTATGTTGTGTGCAGACTGTGCTCAAAGATCATTCCTGGAAAACTCAGGGGACCATATAGGGTGCCAGAAATAGAAACCAGGTCAGCATTATGCTGAATGTACTATATCTGTAGTAAACCACTCCAGTCCTATTATTTTATAGTTTTTTTAATATAGGACCTGGTTTGTTTTTGCTACACAGAGTATAGGAGAACTCACTGCTCAGCATCAAAGTTTCTTTCATAGACAACATTAAAATCCGACAGGTGGGGTTATAAGATTGGGCTCCTAGCATTTACATCTTTATCTTGACACACTGTAAAATGAGACATATAGCCAGTATGTAGTAAAACAGAGAGAAATAGGGAACAATGTGTTGAGGGGTATGTTTGTATGTGAGGATATATATGTATATCCACACATATTCATATAAGAGGAAGAAATACAAAGTGATAATGATCTAAATTGACAAGGAGAAAATCTTGTTTCTGGACATGACTATCACATGATTTTCATCCATACTTCAGTTTACTAACATTCAGTATATTGGAAACAGAATTAAATACTACAAAAGTTTCTTGCCATAAATTTACAAAATATCCATTTTATTGCACTCAGCTTTGCATCATCCTACTTTTAGACCAGAATTCCCATCTTTATAAATATGTGAGTTTCTTAGTAGCTTTTATTCATTTCTTAAAATCTTAACAGTCACCTGGTTTGAGAGACCTGAGAGGTCTGGCTCTGGGACCATCTATCATACTCACATTATCACAAATGCTCAGTCATATCCACTGCGTATGATGGTCTTCCATACAGAGTCTCATTTGCTTAAAGAGTTTAACTACAATAATATATCTTGAAAAATGTTTTAGAGAAATATTTCTGTAGGGGAAAAATGTGTGATCCTGACATTCAAGTCTAAATCACTTTGAGAATCAATAAAAATGCAAATTCCCAGGACATAGTCTAGTTTTTCAAAATGAAAACTCTCTGAAAATAGGCCTCAGCATCTATTACCCCATATCTAATGTGATTTCTAAACATACAAAATGAGAAAAACTCTGAGATAAATGAATATAATCTTAGCACAGAAGTGAATCTATGCTAGACACCTCAAGATGTCATACATAAAGTCTGAACTCCAAGATATTTCACTTCCACCTGAATACTTCCAGAAACCCAGAAGCAAGGGGATATATGGATGCCCTTAGAATGAAGGAGAAAAACCTTCTTTGAAAATGTGTGAGCCACAGAGTTAAAATGCCATAAAATCACATCCCAGCAACAATCTCTGGGCAGGAAACCAGAGGCAACAGACAGATGTGGGAAGAGGGCAGTGCTGTCCAGTGATGCCTTCACATCTCTTCACTTTTAGTTCTTCATTCTTAGTTCTCCTTCCCTTAAAATTGAAGTTGGCCTTCACTAGACCCCCTGACTGATTAGAAAAAGAGGTGAGGGGGAAAAAAGGAATAGAAAAAGAGGTGAAGATTATACAGGATGCAGAGGTCAGAAAAAGGTTGAGGATTAAACAGGAGTGACACATCAGGGAAAGGTCCACTGTGCTATGAACATTGACCAAAAATATGAGGAACTTAGGAGCTGGGTGTGAATTTAGAAACTACAGGAAGAAAAAATAAAAAATTGGGAGAGATACTTGACAACAGTATCAAATAACTATTTTAGTTGATTTTTTGACACTAAAGGAAAGAGGAAACCACTTCTGTAAAGGATTGAAGTAAGTTAAACATTTCAGTGGCTAGCGGGTCAGAATCTTGGAGGTCCTTTTAAGAGAGGAAGAGGTGATAGGAAGCATATGGTGGGAAACTGGGCTTAGTGAGTACCGAGGTACTGAGTGAAAGTACCAGGAGAATTCACAAATACATGTGAATGAATTCAGTGGAGTGAAGGGTCTTATTATATTCAAATTACAAGTTTAAAAATATCAAATCACTGAATGTGTATACCTTACTCTCTCCAATTTTAAGAAAGTCATTTATAGATGAAAAATTTTAGTTTGGGATGGCAAGAATATATCAGGTAGAGTGCTTCCTTCCCACACAGTTGAGTGAGCCAGGTTCAAGTTCCAGCACTACATACATTGCCAGGAGTAAATCTTTTGCACTGCCAGGTGTAGCTCAAAAAGCTACTAGAAAAACAAACAAGCAACAACACTCCATCAATTTAGGGGAAAGAAAGATAGCACAAAGAGCTGAACGCATACTCTGTAAGTAGGTCTTGAATTTTTAGCATTTTTTTGTTCTATGTTCAATACAAGTGCAAACTCTGAGTACTGAGCTAGAAGTAAACTCTGAGCAGCTCAAGTCTGGCCTCCAAACAAACAAACAAACAAACAAAGGATTGATTTCAGGGTGAGGGTCCCAGAAAACAGGTCAAGTAGTAGAATGCATGCCTGGCATGTGCAAAAGTCCAGAGTTTGATTTTCAATTCTTCCTTGATGATTCCATCATGGAGAGTGACTCCATCACCCTCCCCCACACTTGGCCTCAGAGCACTACCAGGCATGGCTGCTCCAATTCACAATAACAGAAGAGAGTATTCATTTCTTCTCAAAAACTAAGTCTGTAAACTATAGAATAGAATAAGAGGCCCTAAATGCACTAGAATATCAAAGTTCATTATACTTTGCAGATTTACTGTCATACTTTTAGGTTTTTGTTTCAAAGAGTGCTTCAATAAAAAAAGGTACCACCATAAAAATGTATCATATGTCTCTGTATTTTTCCAGACTTACCCACTTAAATAACCACAATAGCTACATACTTGTCCTATCAAACTCTTAAAAAACTTCACTAAATCAGACAGTTCATCCTCAATCTATTTCTGTTCTATCAACTAGGAAAAACTCGATCGTGAACAATAACCCCACTGGAGTCCATATGAGAAAAATAAAAAAAGGTTTGCAGCAGAAGTTGAGCTAGTTTTCATGTACTTGACTGCTAAAAAGGCTGAAATTTTCCAGGCTGGTGACAGTACTACAGGTTTCAGCTCTGATCTCCCTCCAGCTGTTTGCCCTTTTAAGCACCTCGCAGCAAATTCTTAAGACTCTCAGTGCAAATTCAAGTTCAAGCTCAAGCTCAAGCTGCTTATCTGGAAGGTTCTGAACAGAGCCATATCACCTCCAATGCTGGAAGCTTTCTCATTGTCTATGGATCATTAGAACGTCACTCAACCAGGGACTGGAGTTGCATGGTTCACGGGTCACACTGCAAACACAGCCCAAAGCCTAAAACAAGAAGATTTTAAGAACCAATAAGGAGATCACCATTACAGCTTAACAGCCTTTGTAGTAAGTCCAGGACCTGTTCCTGATCATGAGATAGGAGGTAAAAGACTGGAAGTAGCAAATAAATGTAGAAAGCATGGCTTTGTCTTCAAAGAGATCGAATGGATATGGAGACATATGATGCATATATGTAACATGTAGCAAAACATATGACATGTTAACAGTGATGACCCTGGTCAGTTGTAACAATGAAGAAGCACAACAAGAAGCTTCCAAATAAAAGCCCTTGAGTTTGTCAAATTTCAAAGAAAAGTTTTGATTTTCTAAACCCCTCACAAGAACAAAGTTTCTGTGAAACCCCTAAGCCTCTGACTTAAGGTGTTGCTTGAGACTAAGGTAATATTCTACCACATAAGCGAAAACTCCTGACCTGACACTTACCATCCCACACACACAGAGGTCCATTCCTCCTAATCATAGATCAGAATGCTGGATAGAAAAGAAGGAATGCTGGAGACTGTCTCAACTTTTACGGGTATCGGATCTAAACAAGTGACATCATTTGAAGGAATTAGATGAGTTGATTTCCACTGTCCCATAAATTACAGATAAGACCGTCTTGGTTGACCTCATAACTGTTACAAAGAAGGTTTACAAAAGGAAAAACATGTAAAAGTGTTTTTGTAAACTCTAATGCACCAGAATAGGAAGAGGCATTATAATGAAGTGTTAAGAGTTGGCACTGACATTTCAAAAATTCAGTGCAGTCATTTACTGTATTTTTCACTCTATAAGACACACCTGACCATAAGATGCGCATAGTTGTTAGATGTTCTCCCCTGCACTCAGGCTTCAGTTTCAGGCAGCATTCGCTCCATAAGACAAACTTTTGGGGGGAAAACATGTGTCTTATGGTATGAAAAATATGGAAATCTATATATTCTACCTAGGTTCTCATAGATGAGTCTCTGAAGTGATGCTGTAAAAAGGGAAAGTCACAAGACAATGTGAAATGCCAGAGCTATTAAATCAGAGGTCTGGTTAAGGGTGGGACCCCATAAACATAGTAAGAGAAGGAAAGCCAGAGGCTGGCTGGGATGAAAAGAGCTAAGTAGGAGAGAATTCTAGTGATTAAAGAAGTCACCCTGGGAATCAGAGAGGGAAGGTATAGTCAGATATGTGCAGATCATGATCTGTAATTTATCCCTTATAATATAAATCCCTCAAATTTGCAAATTGCAGTAAGAGTAGTTCTTAAGAATGCCTCAAGGGCTCAGGAGATAGCAGAGAGAGTGGGGAGGCTCAAGCCTAGCCTGAAGTCAACTCTATTTCTATCACCTGCACTGTAGGACTGTGGTTTCCTGAGCCCCACTGGAAGTAATCCCTGAGCACAGTCAGATGCAAAACACCAAACCCAAACCAAACACTTTCTTCCTGTTTTTTTAGGTAATGCATTAAATAAGTCTTTCTCTTTTGTTAACTTATCAAAATAAATGCCAAATACTTCTTTTCAAACCTAAAATCTATTCTCTCTGTGACCCATATACCAGTGCACAGATAAGTGCATTGGGATATTACTTATCTTTAGAAACATATACCAAATATAGATACCAAAATATTAATAGATATCAAATATTTGATACTCAAATAATGCAGAGGGATGCCACTTAACCATGATGCTGGTCCCTGAAATTCCAATTACCATTCATTTATATATGCAGATAAGCAAAGCTCTCCTAGAATTTTCTCCTGGTTTTTATCATTCATTTTAACTCTATATATATGTACTACTTAATTTTTTTCCTTTTCTGACTCTAAACTTTTCTCCCAAAAGTAAACAATAAGGAAGCTTATTTCCTCAGTGTTCTATAGATATAACATAATTGTGACTTGATCTTTTGTTCGATTTTTGAAAGATGTTTAAAAATTTTACTGTTCTTCTGAGTGGCAATGGAATGCTCTACATGCATGACTTTATAAAGGGAAAGTGAACAATTAGGGGGGCCACACTCAGCAGTGATTAGGTTTGGTCTGGCCCTGCACTCAGGGATCACTCCTGATGGAGCTCAGTAGACCATATGGAATATAAAGGCCAAAACCCACTCAATTATATGCAAGGCATGCACCTTTCCCACTGGACAATCACTCTGGTTCCCAAAAGCGAAAATTTTAACAAACTCTAATCAATACCATTTAGTTATTATATCAGCACTCATCCAAAGTAACCACTTAGCATCTCAACACACTCCTGATGAAAAAGTTTTATTCCATTACCAAATTAAAGTAGTGAAAATGCTTAGGTTACTATTTTATAAAAGAATTAAGTGTCTTCTACTGGTATAAGCTGTAATTTCTTTTTTCCTCCCAAATTAAAAGGATGCTAAGATATTCCTTTTAGGTAAAAAAAAATTTTACTTTAAGAAGTGTTTTATGGTCCAGGGATTGAATCCAGGTCTCATACTTTACCAATGAACCAAATCCCCAAAGAGACATTTAAAAAAAATTGTTTTTCTAATAATATTCTCAACAAAGAGCTATTCTATTTATAGTCCAAAAGTTGCAACTAGTGCCAATAAACTGGTTAGAATTAAAAAATGGCCTTTTTGATAGTAAGGTTGCTAGAGAATCTTGGGAGAGGGCACAGAGCTCTGGGTAAGGAAGGAGGGACTCACTTCACCTTTCTGCATGTACACATCCAACAACTCACTCATCAACTTCTTTTTTGTTTGTTTGTTTTTGAGCCACACCCAATGATGCTCAGGGGTTACTCCTGGCTATAACCTCAAAAATCGCTCCTGGCTTGGGGGACCACATGGGACACCAGGGGATCAAACCAAGATCCGTCCTAGTCTCTCATGCAAGGCATGAGGTGCCACTTGCACCTCTACTCCAGTTCCTTATCAAATTCTGAGAGATCTTTCCTCATTCTAGCTACCAAAGCTAGTGAGAAGAAAAAACAAAGCTGTGAGAAGAAACCCATTGAAAAAATACTTTCTCCAAGGACCTACAAATTTAAAGTCCATTTGGTAGATTGGTTTGTTAATCCTAATTCTTGGGTCTGATGAATAATTTGAATTCCAGTAGGAACTGTGCTGGTCCCTTCCAAAGATGATTCCAGGTGAGACTGTTGAAACCTAATTATCTGGACAACTGGCCAGAAATCTAATTATCTGTATTAACCAGAAACCTAAATCCTTCCTCAGGTTACCCTAAATTTTCAACACTCACAAAATCAAATTCTGGTGGAAAGCAAAGCTAATGAAGAACTAGCTGAAGCAACTTTACAGTTCAGTTTCTAGTTTCTTGCCATGATCACATATCAGATGGTAAATAGAGTGGAAGGGAAGGGAAAACAGTGAAGCAGAAAAAATTGCAATTTTTGATGTGGTTATACAAATAGTATTTTCTGGATATTATTATTATGTATCAAGATGTACTGCTTCACAGGGCAGTACTGCTGCTTTAAGGGAGCTTAGAAATTTAGTGGAGTGTAAATTTTGTCCAATTTACTATGCACCCTGGGTATCACTCAGGCCTTCTAATACAGGTTGTATTGCCCAGCATCCATTCCTCAGTCTTCCTCTCTCTCTCTCTCTCTCTCTCTTTCTCTCTCTCTCTCTCTCTCTCCTGCTACATGTTTAATTTTTTAAAATAATTAATCACTGTGATAGACTTATTTAAAAAGTTTGTTGATAGTTAAGTTTTGATCATGCAATGAATGTTCCAACCCAACCCTTTACCAGTGTTCATTTTTTGCCACCGATTTTTTGTCACCCTCTCATTGACCCAATGACACCCTCCCTTTGAAACTTCTCTCTACCTCTGTCTTTCTCTCCTCTCATCTGTCTCTCCTCTCCCTCTTCTCCCACCTTCTTCCCTCTTCTCTCCTTCTTCTCCTCCTCCTCCTTTGTTCCTTTTTACTTCTTATACTTCCTTTCAACTCCCAATTTTTGTCCACAGTGATCATTCCCATCTATTATTGTCATAGTGGTTTGGTCTCTGTTGTCACTGCACTTCCCATCCAACATTTCTTTTATCTTTGGGTATTAGACTTATACTATTTTTTTTAATATTTCATATGTTTCTGAAAAGTAAAAGAAACATCTTTCCAAATTCAGATAATTACCATGCTTTAAATAAATGACATATTAACTTTCCTAAAATTAAAAAACTTTTCTGCCTATTCCTAAGATAAAACATCTGAACTTTATAATGATCTTAAATGCTGGAAATGAATTTTTATTTTTTTTTATTGGTTTTTGTGTCACACCTGGCAGTGCACAGGAGTTACTCCTGGCTTTATGCTCAGAAGTCACTCCTGGCAGGCTTGGGGGATCCTAGGGGATGCTGGGATTCAAACCAGGATTCATTTCATGTTGGCCACGTTCAAGGCAAACGCCTTACCGCTGTGCTATCACTGCAGCCCCAAAAACAAATTTTAAAAAAGACAGGATCTTACAGAGAGCAAGGCTTCTAAGAAATCTACAAATGTGTCTATTACTAAAATCCAAGCTACCAGCAATAATAATTTTTTTTTTTGGTTTTTGGACCCACCCAGTGATGCTTAGGGGTTACTTCTGTATATGCGCTCTGAAGTCGCTCCTGGCTTGGGATGTCGGGGGATCAAACTGCGGTCCATCCTAAGCTAGCGCTGGCAAGGCAGACATCTTGCCTCTAGTACCACCATGCCGGCCCCAGCAATAATAATTAAAATAAAAATTCAACCATACACTAAATTGTCAAAATATGCTAGAGAAGTAGAGTAAGAAAAGTAGAATGTCTGTCTCAAATACAGGGAGTGGGGGAAGGAGGGAGATAGGGATATTGGTGATGGGAATGTTGCACTGGTGAAGTGGGGTGTTCTTTGTATGACTGAAACCCAACTACAAACATATTTGTAATCAAGGTGCTTAAATAAAGATAATATTAAAAAACAAAACAAAAATATGTGGAAATATTTTTCCAGTTATAATACTTACACAGTGAGCATTGTTATCACATGCCATCACCCCCAATACACACTGCCATATACAGTCATTCTGTTTGACAGAGTAGGTGAGAGAGACATGTCAGCAGCTTAGTACTTTCCACACAACAGCTGCATTATCAGGGACAGATCGCAGACCATTTTGAAGGACTAGACATGCATCTTCCAGGACCTGTGGAACAGGTCGAAGGGCATGCTTGCACCTTCTGGTTAAGGGAAGCCCCTTAATCACTGGTTCTTACTTGGTGGGAGAGCCTCATCCACCCGCTGGTACCGGCTGACATCTTGGCGTACGGAGGGCAGAGACCGCAGTGGCTGGTGACCATTGGCCTGAGAACCTAAAATCGAAGAGAAAAGGTTACCCTAGTCTTACTGTCTCCTTTGTTCAGTCTCTAGAGTAACAATGATGATGATGATAACGACAACAACAACGACCTAACATTAACCTGGAACTTCTCTTTACTCTCATTTACCATATTAGGACCCAGAAACCAAAATTAGTGCGTGATGAATGCTGAGCATGAACCAGACAAAACGAAAGATGCCCCTTTCCATTTTCATTCTTTTCTTTTGCTGACTGTCCTAGTCATGCGTAAATTTAGGGGGACTTAATGGTCACAGGATCAAATGCACACCAAAGCATACACACATAGAATACATAGGAAAGGAAAGAAGAGGGAAGACTTTAGGTAGGAAGCTTAATCACAGAGCAAAATCATTCATATTTCTTGGTGTTTGCTATTTAGACACAAAATTATTATGAGACTTTTGAATCTGCATCTATTATGTATATATATATTATGTATATATCTATATATATATAGAGAGAGAGAATGTATAATAAGGCAGTTTAAAGGAATTCTTCTACCAAGTCACCTTCACTGACATCTCCTTTAGGAGTAAATTTGCATCCTCAAACACAGAATCAGCTTGTCCTTCAATTGTCAGAAAGCATCGCCCAGCTTAGTCACCAATTCTTACATCCCAGAAGACAAAAATATCACACTGAATGGGAAGCACCTTTGACCCTTCCCTGTGGCACATTTTATACCTGGAAGAAGATAACTGGACAGCTCTGACAACCTTTCCCCCAAACTGTCAACATAACCTGACTGGCCTATTTGGTTCTGTATCTAGAAACCAGAGCCTAACTCTGAAGGCTGCTATTTCAGAGGCAATAACATACATAGTCTGATCCATTTCAATTCAAGGGATAATAATAATAATAATAATAATAATAATAATAATAATAATAATAAAACCTTGACCCTGAAGAGAAAAGAATCAGCTAAGATTTTGCAACATATTCGAAAAATCAACCACAGACCTCTGGGCAGGGGGATCTGAGCCCAGGGCCCTGCAGCTGGCAAGTCCTACCTCCAGTGGCACCCTCCTCTTCCTGCGCAGTGGCCCCTTCACAAGCCCCTTGGGCCTCCCCAGTGTCTTCTTCCTCCTGGGGCTGAGTCTCAGCGGCAGCAGCAGCAGGAGCAGTGGCAGCAGGGGCAGTGGCAGTGGCACCCTCCAAGCTGCCCCTTCTCTGCCAGACGTCCGCCAACTCCTCCTGCTCAGGCACTGAGCCTGACTCTGTCCCGGGCTCTTCTTCCTCTCCCGGGGGCATCTGCACTGCAGGTAAGGAGCCAGGAGTGCAAAGAGAGTCCCGAGACGCTGGGGCAGGCTCGCTGCTGGGGGGCTCAGGGGCTGCACAGGCTCCTTCCTCCTCCTCCTGGGAAGAGAAGGCCGGAGTTTCGGGAAAGCGGGCACTCTCCATGGAAGAGCAGCGGGTCTCCACTGATGACAGCTGCGTGGTGACACTCTCATTGCATGAACTGTCGGCCCCTTCCAGGTCGCTCTCGCCTTCAGGCCTAGTGCTGGCCTCACTCACACTCTCTGTCCGGGCAGGGTCACTGGGCTCTGTTTCTGAGGACACCTGGGAAGGCTCAGAACCTTGGTCCAGAGACTCGGTCTCACTGGTGGCCCTTCTGCTGCCTCCCGACGTGTCCGAGGTGCCTGTGTCCGCCCCACTGGTGGGTTGTTCCACCTCCTGACAGCTGCCCACATCTGCACTGGCCTGTCCAGTGCTCGGTTGACACTCTGGGTCCTGTTCACCTTCCTCTGGGGCCGAGGTGGGTGGTAGGGAGCCCTCTGCAAGATTTGGGGGATCTTCGGGCTTCTCCTCAAAAGAAGTGGCTTCATTGAGGGAGGCGGCTTCCTCCATCTCCACAGTGTTGTCTTCTGGCTTCAACTGGGATGTCAGACTCCCTTCGTCCACTCTTGAGGCCCTACTGGACATGATCAAGCCTCCGTCATCTTCCAAGGAAGATGTGTAGCCCAGGTCTTGCTGGAACTCGTGGTCTTCCTCATCGGAGTCAATGTGCAGCATGGCATTGAGTCTGGTGTCCGTGGGGAAACTACTCCTGAGTTTTGGGGAGGCACCCATGGACCTTTCGGAGCAGGGAGCTGGCCCCGGCCTGGAGCAGCGGCTGCCGTGGTCAATGGCATCTAAATAATCATTGAGGGAATCCTGGCGCCCTCGGGGAGGTGAGGTCCTGGATGAAGTGGAGGTCAGCTCCTCGGTGTCCATTTCCAGGGTAGAGCTAGTCCTGAAAGAATGTTTGGGAGTGACCTCGGCAGCGCTGTCCTCAGAAATGGGGCCGTTGGCACACAAAGGACCATCGTGATGGCCCCCTGGCATGTCTTCCTCATCTGATGGACTCCCCAGGTCTCCATTCACAGAATTAACTCCAAGGATGGTGCCCACAGCTTCAGGAGACGCATCTGCAGGAGAAAAGAGCTTTTAATAAAATGAAGGAAACATAAGGAATTAACTTTTAATGTCCTATAGTTGAAAGACTTAACTCTGTTCACAGAAGCTTTTTTGTTTTGTTTTATTTTGTTTTATTTACGGGCTATACCTAGAGACACTCAGCCGTTACTCCTGGATCTGTGATCAGAAATCACTCCTGGTAGGCTTGGGGGAACCATATAGGATGGCAGGGATGGAACCCAGGCTAGCTGCATGCAAGACAAATGCCCTACCAAATGCTCCAGCTCAGAGACTCAGTTAATCAGTGATAGTACTTTTATTTTCAGAGCAGGATACATTCAATTCTATTCAAATGCAACTGACAACTAAGCGAGACATGACCTGTTTTTCCTATGGAGCTAGAGGTATCTGGATGGCTCACCTTCATGCACAGAGGATGTAACCTCCACTTTGAATTGGAGGTACCCACTCACATGGTCCGCAGGAAGCCTTCTGCCAAGGTTGTAGCTGAGCATTTGATCACTGCAAGAGGAAAAAGGATTCTTTCATCCTTATGACATGGGTATCAATCTTTGTCTTCTTCTCCCACCCAATCCTATGTACTCACTCTTCTGAATACATTCAGACTCAGAAAAAATGAAATTCTAAGAGGTGGGGTGCAATCAAAAGACAGAGGGGGGGAAAAAAAAGACAGAGGGGGCTCAGAGATAGTAATGAAGGATAATGGTGCGTGGGTGATGGGAAGAATAAAACATCATATTTTCAGTTGTTTTTTGAAAATAATGCCGGAAGCATATACCTTGATAAAACCTAATGCACCTCAATTAAAAAAAAAAAACCTCTTCTGAGAAAATATTAAAAAATTAATAAAAGCTCAATTTCAGTTGGAATCCTATGTAGGATCATTCATTTGCAACATGTACACTTATAAACCCAGGGAAAATGTAAAAAATATTATTTTTCTATTATGCAAGGAATCAAACCCATGCAAGACAAGCACTCAGCTCTATTTTTTTGCAAAAAAAATGCTAGAAAAATTTAAAATGCAATATAGCTATTATTTCACATATATTTATAAATATATAAAGGCCTCTGATTTGCTTTCTTACTGCTAAGTAAGACCAGTGTTAGAGTCATCAAGTAGATATTTTCTGACTCTGACTCTGTGCTGTATAGAAGAAAGGGGGAGAGAGTGAGAGAGACAGAGACAAATACAGAGACAGAAAGACAGAGACAGAAAAGAGAGAGAGAGAGAGAGAGAGAGAGAGAGAGAGAGAGAGAGAGAGAGAGAGAAGCATGAAATATCTGCAGGTCACTTGAGTTGGAGGAGAGAGAGGATCACTTCATCAGCTACGAAGCAGGTTGGTGTTTTCATCTGAAAGTAAGACTGCACCAGTTTGGCTTCATTGGGGGAGCCAGATCATCAGTAATTGC
>PVKC010000477.1:23806-67182 GCA_004027635.1 Crocidura indochinensis | reverse complement strand
TCCATTGTGTTCTTCAATTTGTCTACTGAGTTTTTCAGACCTGTTATTTCACCTGATATTTCAGTTTGGAGTTTTCTGATTTCTATCTTTATAATCTCTTGATTTTTATTAGTGTTCTGATCTATACTTTCTTTGAGTTCTGTGAGCATCCTCACTATTTCTTCTCTAAACTCCATTTCTGAAAGACTGCTTAGGTGGTTGGCCATTGTTGGGTCATCAGAGTTTCCATCTTCATTTTCTATGGGTTATGTTGGTCTGCGTAATTTCCCCACTGTCGCGCTTGTGCTGTGGGTTTTTCTACATGTTGTGGTGGTATTCATTAGCTAGGTGGAGTGCTTCGACCACTTTTAGGTGGGATTAAGGGGCCCAACAGAGTCAGCTTTATCCGCAACTCCAACCCGGAAGGACTCACCTCAGCCAAGGCAAGTCATCAGGGGACGAAGGCCAGAGAAGATCAAAGTTCCAAAGTTGAAACAAGCTGGGGCAAGCCCCCAAATGTCTGCCAAGCTTAAGGGGCCCAGCAGAGTCTGTCTTATCCACAACTCTGGCCCGGAAAGACACACCTCAGATGAGACACGCCCTCTGGGATTTATTTCCAGAGAGGATCACAGTTCCCAGGTTGAAGCAAGCCGGGGTCTTTTTGTCATTTTTGTGCCTCTTAGAATAACAGGTCTTGGTTTTCTAAGTTTTCTGATAGTTATTGCTATCAGAAAGAAAAATAAAAAAGAAATCTAAAAAATGTTGTATCTGCAGGGGCTATTTAACCATCATAGTTTTCTGGTTGTCGAAATGTCTGGGGACTGTCCCAATCATTTGGCCCACCAGATACCTTTAGCCAATTATATAACACTCAGGAGTCCGAGACTAATTTAATTCTCATTTGATGCAAAACCTAGATAAACTTCTTGAGGAATATAAAAAGTAAACAATAGTAGGTTAATTGGAGAAAAGATTAGAATTCATGTAATGACTAAATTTGACCTGAGTTTATAAATTTATTTTGTTTTGCTTTGGGGCCACACCCATTGGGGCTCAGGGATTATTATTAATATTAATATTATTATTATTATTATTATTATTATGGTTAGGGATTGCTCAGTGTAGGGGGCAGAGAGATTTAACATAAATTGGCTCATGCAAGACAAGCTTCCTATCTGCTGTACTATCTCTCTGGCCCAACTCATAATTTTTAATCCCCTTTTATTTTTCTGAATCAATTCAGTATCAAACTTGAAACAGGGCAGGGGAACACAGATTAAGATACAGAAGAAAATTTCTAGTTGCTATTTTAATACAGGGAAAATTCTAATATTCAAGGCTCAAAATTCTGCCTTTACTTTCCCCTTGTTTAATTTTTGTTTTTGTTGTTCCAACAATCAAGAAATCACAAGGGAACAATATAATTCTCCAGGAAATCTGTTGATGAGCTGGGAGAAATGTGAATTTGACCTGGCATTCTGATGATAGATTATAGGTTATATTATTACCCAAGTTCCAGAATAGACAAGAGGAGGGACACATGTGAATGATTCGACACAAAATTATTCTATATGCAAAATAACCAAAAATATCAAAACTTATCAGAAATAAATTGATAAAAAGTCAACATTATTGAAGATGCTTTAGAATTTATGTAATGGAGGATTTTATGTTTTCCCAAATATAGTTTGTGGTTTCCAGCCTGATATCAAGGTATTTAATCCATTTTAAATAGACTTAGTGCATGTTTTAAGATGCAGGTCTAAGTTTTTTAAACATTTTTTAACCTGTGACTGAACAGTTTTCCCAACAGCATTTGTAAAAGAGAAACTTTTGCTCCACTATTTGCCTTTGTCAAAGATAAGCTGTCCATTTATGTGCTGATCAGTCGTTGGGCTCTCAATTCCATTTCATTGGTCTGAGAGATTGACTTTATTCTAGTAGCATATTGTTTCAGTTACTATGGCTTTATAGTATAATTTTAGCAGGGTGCTGGGGTCACCCAAGTCCCGCACTCCCCCTAGGCCTGGTTAAGTAGGCCTCCTCCGGCATGGCAGAGGCCTGCCGAACCCCATACTGCTGAGACTCCCAGCTCCCAGAAAGGAAAGAGATTCTTCATGCTGCTGAGAGGCTGGTCATCTCTGTGTTCTTAAATTTCCCTTACTGCCAACAGAAGTTCATTTTCAGATGTCCCCTTTTGTTCTTTATACCAGGGGTGGCGAACATGTGGCTCTTAAGCCGCATGCGGCTCCCGGCCAAAATGAATGTAGCTCTTTGCCTCTTGTCATTATTTTGTATACTGTGGCTCTTTGCCAAGTTTGGATTTTGTTCTGCTGCTTCTGAGGAGGACGCCCCAGGCTACATCCTCCCGTCTTCCATCCCTCGGAAACAAATGCACTGGCCAGCAAGCGGGGAACCCGTGTGTCACATGTTAGGTCACATCTTGCTGTCAGTTCTTAGTGTGGAGGACACAGAACACCCTCACCATCACTGCAGGACTTTTACTCTCAAAATGGTAAAATGCAATATGTGTTGAATATATCATTGTTAAAATTAGATGCTTTTGTATGAGTGTTTGTCTGTTTTGGCAGGTCACTGCGTGGTGCGGCTCTCTGACTCTCACAGTTTAAAATTTTGGCTCTTTGTGTCGAACTTGTTTGCCACCCCTGCTCTATACCCTTGGAAAGTTCCAATGTTTATGTTTCTGAATTTAAAAGTTTGCTTTTTAGGAGATTGCTGTGTAACATAAGAGAAGTTGGAAATTTGCAAAATTAGAACATCCAGTCTAAGAAAGAATAGGATGTTTTTATTTTATTTTTTGCTTTTTGGGCCACATCCTATGACGCTTAGGGATTACTTCTGACTATGTGCTCAGAAATCGCTCCTGGCTCCGGAAACTGTATGGAAAGCCAGGGAATTAACCAAGGTCCATCCTAGACTGGCCGCTTGCAAGGTAAATGCCCTACTGCTGTGCTATCGCTCTGGTTCAACAAAGGGTAGGCTTTTGAGCTTTCACAATAAAGAAAAACTCTAGCTATACCATGTGACTTCAATGCCTAATATCAACCCTTTCTTCCTCTGATTTCCAACCCAGTAACATCAACCCAGATGTGTCTTCTAAAGATTTTGATCTAAGTTTGAATGTAGAAATATTTGCACTTTACTCTTAGTTTTAGAAATTTGTTGCTAATTTGTAAATCCTCTGGGTAGTTAAATTTGATGATGGTTACTGTTGTTATTATTATTGTTATTATTATTATTATTATTATCATGTATTTTGGCCACACACAGTGGTGCTTAAAGATTACTCTTGGCTCTGAACTCAGAAATCATTCCTGGTGGGTTTGTGGGGCCATATACATCACTGGGGATCAAATCTGGGTCAGCCATGTGCAAGGTTATGTGGCTTACCTGTTATACTCTCACTCTCTATTTCTTTTTTATTTTTTTTTTGAGATGTTATTCCACTTTTTATTTAGTTTTGAGGCTGTCAAAGTAAAAAAAATCTGTTTACAGCAATTGTCCAAAACATTATAAATGAAATCAAGGTCAACTAGACCTGTTTCTTGCACCCAGGATTATTTCAATTAATTTCCTTTTAGAATTTATGTACATCATTTTTTAAATTATTTTTATTTTGATCATAATGGCTTATATATCTTTCACAGTAGTATTTTAGGTACATATTAACATTGAATCAGGGGAATACCCATCACCAAATATGTCCTCCCCCCCATCCTACTTCCCTTTCCACAACCCATATACCCCACCATCACCCCCAGGCCGCTAGAGTAGGTGGTCCCCTCTTTGTCTAGCTTACTATTAGTGATCATATATCTGTTTGGTCCTGGTACCCTCCTTGTTTCCCCCTCTATTTAAGAGGCAGAGCTAGATAAATCGAGTTATGTGGTTTTGTTTGAAGAAAAGAAAAGTAATAGATTGTGGTACAAAATATGAAAAAATAATAAAAAAAGAAGTCAAATATTCTGAAAATGGGCGGAGTCCTTCTAGAGGCTTTCAACCTTAGTTTGAGAGAGGATGTGAAAGAGGTAATTGAAACACCACAACAATACAGAAAGAAATATCAAATTAAATATCCAGTGAACACTAGCAATAAAGACAAGTACCACACAATAGTCTCGGTTCTGAAATCAAATCATGCCTGAGTGCAAAAAGAAAGAGAAAGATAAGATAAAATAAAATAAAATAATATTGGAGTCATAAACTTCAATCTCTACACCAAAATAAAGACATCAAAAAAGTCAATCAATAGATAAATAAATATGTGGAAAAATTATTTTTTGTGCTTTTTTTTTTCTTTTCTTTTCCCCCCTGCATAGGCACAGTAACTATTGGGGATAATATAGAGGGAATTCCCTTGGCTCAGGAGATATAAGATTTCTCCACCCCTGAAGAAGTCATGGGATTAACTATAGACTCCTTGCATGATCATTTACTCACTCTCTAGTTCTTTTGTCACTTTTTCTCTTTCTCCTTCACTAGTGCCTCTGACTATAATACCAAGTTCCTTAAATATTTATTATTTTCTAAGATAATATATAGGGAATTGTAGCAAAATATTGTATGAAGAATTAATAAGGAAATAAAAGATGTTATCAAGTACTAACTGCAAGACATATTTATTCCTTCAAGAAATACTTATGTGGGCCAGAGTGATGGTGCAGTGATAGGCATTTGGGTTGCACAGGTCTGACCCAGGATGGACCACAGTTTGATCCTCATGAGTTTTATATGGTCCCCTAAACCAGGAGTGATTTCTGAGGGCATAATCAGGATTAACCCCTGAGCATCACCTGGTGTGCCACACCCCTAAAAAGGAAAGAAATGCTTATGTAATATTTATCATACTTCTGGAACTGTTTAGGTTTAGTTATAACTGGTTCCACCATAGTTGGAGACGAGAAGAATAAATCCACAACTATAAATTGCCAAATGATAAAGAGCATTATGAGAACAATCAAAAGGTGACAGTAACAGAGTGACAACTTTGTTTGGAGTAGCTGCTATTTTATAGAAAATTGTCAAGAATGTATCTCTGGGGCTTGAGTGATAATACAGTTGGCAGGGTGTTTGCTTTGCATGCAGCCAACCTGGGATGATCCTGGCATCCAATGGTTGTCCGAGCCTGCCAAGAGTCATTTCTGAGCATAGAGCCAGGAGTTACCCCTGAGTACTGCTAGATGTGTCCTCCCAAAAAAGAGTGTATCTCTGAGTAGGTGACCAAAAAAGGTGAAAAATTGAATTATAAAGAAATATGGGAGAGGAATGTTGCAGGGAAAAAAGTGAGTGGAAGGGTCAAGAGAGCAGGATTTAACTGGGACATTTCTGTGACTCAGCAGGGAACTGACTATTACAGGAGCAGTCAGGCAAGAAACAGGACCTGTCTGAAATGGCAAGATACAGAAGCTTAAATAAATGTGTTGCTTTAATAATGAGAGTAGGAATGCAAAATTAATGGACAAAAGATAATGAGATATCCAGAGAAGAATATCAGCATTAAGAGCTAAAGCAGACAAGTGAGGGGGGGGCAGTGTCACTGGTACCAGTGAAATATGGGTCAGGAAGACTGTGTCAGCTATAGCAAGGGAGGGAACAATCTCAGCTAGGAGTGAAAGAGGGTAGAATAGTCTTGGCCTTTACTATCTCCTGCCCTCTTATCTCTTACTGGTGCTTTCCACTGGTCAAACCCAACCACACAGCAAATGGAGATGCTCAACTTTCTAGATATAGAATAAAACAGAAGATAGAGATTTGTAACATTAAAGAAAAGAGAGACTTTTAAGAACTAATAACAGGATGAATGGCCAGTTGGATTAAAAAGAAGGAACTTGTAGTTCACAGACTTTGAATCAAATTGCTAAGGTCATCCAACTGAAAGAAAATCATCCACGATGCCACAATAAAAAGTTTAAGTCAACGGTGTCTGAGTGGCCTCATTTGAATATGTGACCATTTCTCTTTTCAGTGATGTTCCATTGGCTTAGTGAACTGAGTTGAACAATTAGATTTTATCATTTTCTTTTTTCTTCAGTTCTCTCTTTCTCATGGAAGAATAAGGCATGATTTTTCTTCTTCCTAGGGCATTTTCTTACACACAGCACATTGAGAAGAATATAATTCAATTCATAGGAGAGTTTGTGATTCATTCTCAAGCATAGACAAGCTAGATCATGAGGACAGGACGTTTTAAAAGAATAAGATATTATGGAGGTTGTATAGATTTGCTCAAAGCAGAAGGGCTGAATTGCAAAGTGCCTATCCAATCAGAAAGCCAGGAACTGCAATTATTACCAAGATTATTCCAAAATTACCTGTAAAATAAAGTATTTTCAATAGGTGATGCTTCAAATTGAGGAGAGACTTTCTTTTTATTTTTTATTTTTATGTAAATTTTTATTTAAGCACCATGATTACAAGCATGTTTGTAGTCGAGTTTCAGTTATAAACAGAATACCCCCATTCACCTGTGCAACATTACCACCACCAATGCTCTCCTCCCACACCCTGCCTGTATTCACAACAGGCATTCTACTTCTCTCATTCTTTAACATTGTCATGCTAGTGTAGTCATATCCCTAACAGAGTTCACCACTCTTCAAATTGTGACCCAGTCCTTCCAGCCCTTAACTCTATTGTCCCTGGGCCTTATTACAGTAATGTCTTTAATTTTTCTTAAAGCCCGTAGATGAGTGAGACTATTCTGTGTCTATCTCTCTCCATATGACTTATTTTACTCAACATAATAGATTCCATGTACATCTACATATAGGAAAATTTCATGACTTCATCTCTCCTGATGGCTGCATAATATTCCATTGTGTATATGGGCCAGTTTCTTTTTTTAATTAACAAATTTATTTAAACACCTTGATTACAAACATGACTGTATTTGGGTTTCATCACATAAAGAACTCCCCCCTTCACCAGTACAACATTCCCATCACCAATGTCCCAAATCTCCCTCCTCCCCATCCCACCCCCACCTCTACTCTAGACAGGCTTTCTACTTCCCTCATTCATTCACATTCTTATGATAGTTCTCAATGTAGTTATTTCTCTAACTGCACTCATCACTCTTTGTGGTGAGCTTCATGTCATGAGCTGAACCTTCCAGCCATCTTCTCTTTTTTCTCTGGGAATTCATGTAAAAATGTCTTTTATTTTTCTTAAAACCCATAGATGAGTGAGACTATTCTGTGTCTATCTCTATCCCTCTGACTTTTTTCACTCAGCATAATAGATTTCATGTACATTCATGTATAAGAAATTTTCATGACTTCATCTTTCCTGATGGCTGCATAATATTCCATAGTGTATATAGTATGTACAACAATTTATTTAGCCATTCATCTGTTGAAGGGCATCTTGGTTGTTTCCAGAGTCTGGCTATTGTAAATAGTGCTGCAATGAATATAGGTGTGAGGTAGGGATTTTTGTATTGTATTTTTGTATTCCTAGGGTATATCCCTAGAAATGGTATGGCTGGATCGTATGAGAGCTCAATTTCCAGTTTTTGGAGGAATCTCCATATTGTTTTCCATAAAGTTTGGACTAGATGGCATTCCCACCAGCAGTGAATAAGAGTTCCTTTCAATCCACATCCCCACCAGCATTGCTTGTTCTCATTCTTTGTGATGTGCGCCAATCTCTGTGGTGCGAGATGGTACCTCATAGTTGTTTTGATTTACATCTCTCTGATGATTAATGATGTGGAGCATTTTCATGTGCCTTTTGGCCATTTGTATTTCTTCTTTAGCAAAGTGTCTGTTCATTTTCCCCCCATTTTTGATGGGATTGGCTGTTTTTTTCTTGTAAAGTTCTGACAGTGCCTTATGTATTTTGGATATTAGCCCCTTATCTGATGGGTATTGGGTGAATAGTTTCTCCAACTCAGTTGAGTGGCTCTTGTATCTTGGGCATTATTTCCTTTGACCAGGGTCTGAGTTCACTTTTTTGCAATATCTGTAGTGATCTCCCCCTTTTAATTTCTAATACAGGTTATCAAGTTTGTCTTTTTCTTTGTGAGTTTTGCCAATGATATATCAATCTTGTTTATTTTTTTAAATAACCATATTCTTCTTTCATTGATCTTTCAGATTGTTTTTGGATTTTCCACTTCATTGATTTCTGCTCTAAGCTTTATTATTTCCTTCTGACTCCCTATTTTTGTTTCTTCTGTTGATCATTTTCTAATTCTATAAGCTGCATCATTAAGCTTTTCAGGTATGCTACTTCTTCCTTCCTGATGTGTGCTTGCAAAGCTATAACTTTTCCTCTCAGTACTGCTTTTGCTGTGTCCCATAAGTTCTGATAGTTTGTGTCTTCATTGTCATTTGTTTCCAGGAAAGTTTTGATTTCCTCTTTGATTTCATCTCGGACTCACCGGTTGTTCAGTAGTAGGCTGTTTAATTTCCAGGTGTTAAAGTTTTCCTTCTGTGTCTTTTTGTAGTTCACATCTAATTTCAGAGCCTTGTGGTCAGTGAAGGTAGCCTGCAAAATTTCTATCCTCTTGATTTTATGGAGGTATGTTTTATGTACCAGCATATGGTCTGTCCTAGAGAATGACCCATGTACCATGGAGAAGAATGTCCCACATGCTGTACTCTTTCTCCAGCCACATATTTTTCTAAAATATTATCTTTATTTAAGCACCAGAGTTACAAATATGATTGTAGTTGGGTTTCAGTCATAAAAAGAACACCCCCCATTAAATCCAACCTCTTTATGTAAAATTCCTTCTTTTTTATTTTTGTTTTAAATATTTCATCCTTATTTTTTACTCTTCTCATTCTAATCTGTCTTGAAGTATTGTTATTTGGGTATCTTAGCTGGGATACTTCTGGCCTATCACGTATTCATGACTCATGGTATCTTCTCATTTATTATTTTTGACTAATGCTTCTTCATTGAAATAACCTTAGTCTTTCTCAGAAGTTTCGGTAATTTTTATGTTGTACTATTTGTACTCATTCCATATTTTATTCATATGTTGACATTGATTTTGAAACTTTGTTGAATTTTCTATTGCTTTCTAGAGACATTCTGCATCTTTCTTGAAACTCTCTAATTTTATCTCAGCTGTTATTACTCTTCTTCCAAGCTCTTTCTTTGAGTTTTTTTATTTTATATACCAAACATTTCTAATTTTGTCACTTTTAATTTCAATTTTCTCATTTCTACATGCTTTCTTTGTACCATTATTTCACTGAGCTCATTGAAAATCTTCCACGTGTTATCTCTAAAGTTCTTATGTTAGAGATTATCAAACTGGTTACTTGTTAAGCTTTATAGGCCATTATTTTCACTCATTGAACTAAAGTTGTATGAGGTTCTATTCTGCTTCTATATGATGTTTGTTGTAGTCTGAGGTGATTTCAATTTATCCCCTACAGTTCTGTGTTACTCATTTTTGTTCCTGACAGAGGAGCTACTTCACCTAATATTTTGGGTTCTATGTAATTATTAGTATTTTCATGGGAGAGTTTCAGGAATACGTACAATGTTATTGGTGCTGCCTCTTCATAGCTTTAATTTATGATCCTATGATTTCTTATTATCATGTCTGCTTTTGTGATGATAGATTCTGTGGGAATAGGTGATTTGAACTAGAATTAAGTTATTAGAACTATGTGACTTGGGGCAAACAAGCTGCTCCAGAATGTGTGGGTTTTTTTCAAGAATCACAATTGTGTTCTTTATGAGGTCTGCAGAAAGAAAGTAGTGTGCAGCTGCATCAATGCAACATACAGCTACAACAAGTCTAACTAGTCCTGGGATAGTAGGAGCTCCTCTGTGGAGACACGATGTGGCAAACATATGCACAATGGGCCAGCGCACTTCTTCCAGCAACTGGACAGGGACCTTCTATGGGATGTTGGCAGAAACCTGTGCTCTTACAGGCTGGAGGGAAATGATGCTGGTGTGTGTGCTTGAGGGGGAGTCAGGGAGAATCTCACTCTTCTGCAGGCACCTTTTATATACTTAATGTCAACAGATTTTCTCTCAATAATTAGTCTACCAATATTATCTATTTAATTACCATTTAGTGATTGTTTCAATATGACTATACTTAATGTCACTCAACTTATATGTAGTATGCTTAATATAGTCAATTTTATGCTATGTATATTTTACAACAAAAATATTATTTTATTTTCTTCCAGTTATCTCAACAAATCAAATTTGGCCCATAATTAAAATAAAGGTCTTCATTGTATGACTCCTGAATTTATATTTGGCGAGAGTATGATTTTGCCCATATCTGGCTATGCTCAGTGTCTCCTTTGACTCTGTAATTCTGGGATTGCTTTTAGCAGTATTTGGAGATCTGTGTGTGATGCCAGGAATTGAACGGGGTCAGTCACATTTAAGGTAAGTGCTAGATTTCTTATACTATCTCTCTGCATCCAAGAATTTGTTTTGTTAACTAATTCTCCAGAATTACTGACAGGGTGTGAATGGCATTTTTCTTTTAAGAAAAAATGCACTGGAATATTTGGTGGTGTGAATAATGAATAGCGTAATAATGAATTATGAATAATGCAAGTGTCATTGGGTCTCTGCAGTGCTAACTGGATCATCATAGAATGGCGATCCACTCCCCAGGCTTGCCTGGAGACCTCAATTAATCATGTCTATTCATCTCCTGCAGGCCTGACTTGGCAGCTCCGGTGTCTGCTTCTCCCACAACAGTTGTGCTGAGTTGCAAAAAAAAATCAGAGCTCTTTTCTTCTACCTTCAACATGATCTAAGCATGTCAGAGTTGCCACATTAAAGAAAGCTGCTTGTTTCTCAGAGTAGGTTGCCAATTGGATAGCCAAGAACCACCTCCCAGTCTACAGTAAAATATCTATTAAAACTATTTATTAGGTACCTTCCCTAGTGTGCAGAGTTGGCTTGTTTTGAACCAAGACTGGTTGAAGGAAGTTCCAACATGGATTCCCATCCCCTTGCCTATGGCTATATGCTGATACCTTTGTGGGCAATAGCTTGACAGTGAATGAGGCGTTGATTGCAGAACCTGACCTGGACTGTGCAATTAGATGCTCTGGCTAGACCCTATCTCATATCTGAGTCACCCAGAGAAGGAGGCTACAGCCACAGTGTGCTGGTAATATTTGAAATTGAGCCAACTAATCTCCATGCAATGAGAGCTGAAGTGTAGGGAAAAGAATCTAGAACCCAGGCTACTAGCAACGTTATTTCAGTTTCTTTCCTGTACACTTTACCTTCATTATCTAAATATAAGGGTGCTTCATTTTTTGCCCCTAGGAGTTGGTGAATTTGCCTTACTTTACATGCTACATCTTGAGTTTGAATGTAGCCTTTTTTCTGACCTTATTTCCCAATCTTATGCAATCACCAAATCATCTTCCTATTTCATAGCTTGAGGTTCAAAGCATTCTAGCACACTCCCCTTTCTCAGACTTTAGAATTGTCTCTCCCCCCAATTGTTCCTCCAATTTCCTCTCCCACTTAATTTCACCTGACTAGCTACTTCTACCAGAATTTTTCATATACCATTCTATATTTTAATTTTATTTTTATATAGTTACTATGAAATTACAAAGTTATTCATGATTAGGTTTCAGGCATACAGTGTTTCAACACCAATCTCTTCACTAGTGTCCACTTTCCCTCACCAATTCACCTCCCTCTTACTGCCCATGCTTTACAATCAAATCATCAGGAAAATACAAATCAAAGCTATCAAACCACACCATAGAGATTGACTTACAGCAAAAGGAACAAATACAGCCAGTGCTGATATAGGTGTGGGGAGAAAGAGATTCTTTTTCACTACTGATGAGAATGGTGACTAGTCCATACTTCATGGAACATTACTAAAGGAACTTAGAAATTGAACATTCATTTGAATCAGCAACACAACTTCTTATAAAATACCTCAAGAGACCCCTAAATGGAGAAAAAGTATTTTCACTCCTATGTTCCTTGCAGTGCTATCCACAATAAGTAAATGACATGCCACACTTGATAAGTTGTCCTTTTCCTATTTCCACTCAGATATTCCTTCACTGCACCTCACCCTCCAGCCTCTGTTCCTTCCTTGGTTTTCCTCCAGATCAACTTTTGTCAGAGTTTATGCACTATCTTGACTGTAACTATAGTCTCTAAAGTGCAGTCTTCAGCTAACACTGTTGTCTTCACTCACAAGTTTAATATCAACTCTATAGTGTGGTCAGCTGCCCAGCACATTGTCAGATATAAAACAATTGCTCAACATAAGCATATTGTCTGGGGTTCAGTGTCATAAACTGTAGGGCTCTGTTTCCATGATTTTTGGCACAAATTCTTTCTTCAACAATACTTCATTAAAAGTTCTGTGGTTTTTATTTTTTTAATTTGTTTTGACACTACACCTGATGATACTCAGATATTACTACTCTTGGAAGATTCAGGAATAACTTCTGGTGGGGCTAGGAGAACCCTAGTGATGCCAGGATTGAATACAAGTCAGCTACATGCAAGGAAAGCACGTCGTTATCCTCTGTACTATTTCTCCAACAGATCATATAAAAATTTATTGGTAATTTTATGTTGTGCTGTAGTCAAGGAAAGATCTTCAAGTAGGTACCATTTAGCTCATCTATGCAGTTTCCTCTATCACCTCAGCTTATTTGAGATGTAATTAAAGGGAGATATCTCTGCCCTTTTGATCCTCCATCTGCCGTGAGTTTGGATGTTTGGGAGTTGACTCTCAATGCAGTATGTGGGGAGAAGTTGGGTGTTTGGCAATGAAAAAAATATATTTTCCCAAACTGAAAGGGTAATTTGAGCCCAAAGAAAGAAGAAGGTGCACACATGAGGTGAAAGAAGAAACTTATTTAGAGTACTTTTCATTTTTTTAGTGGGTATCAGTACTAGAGACAGTGGACACATTTTTGTTTTCAGAGAAGAGGCCTGGTAGGGCCAATTATACTCCACATAAGTATGTTCTAGTTTACTATCTAACTTGTTGATATCTTGATAGAATATTAGTTCTGTTAAGATTAGGGATTGTGGGGCCGGGTGGTGGCACTGGAGGTAAGGTGCCTGTGCTAACCTAGGATGGACCACGGTTCGATCCCCCAGTTCCCCATATGGTCCTCCATACCCACCAGGAGTGACTTCTGAGCGAATAGCCAGAAGTAACCCCTGAGCATCACTGGGTGTGGCCCAAAAACCAAAAAAAATAAATAAATAAAATAAATAAAAAAGATTAGGGATTGTGTTTGTGGTTTTATAGAGGCATGATAATTTTATTAGTTATAATACATGCTGAATTTATTCATGGAGTATCATTACCATTGGCTTTCTGGTGGTACTACTTACAAGAAAAAGAAAAAAATCATACCATGCACATAGAGACTTGTAATTGGCATCTTAGAAGATTCCTAGGGGTATCCAGCATAAGGCCCGAGATATATGTATCAAGTCCTTTATATGACTATGTTTATCATTATTATGTGAAATTAGTTGCATGAAAAGTCTTTGGAATGAATAAAAGCATTGTTGGAGGATCTGTAAATAACTGAGATGGAGATCAATTCTGTTCCTCTTCTCTAAAAGGTAAAGAATAGAGCCTTCTATTACTCTGTACAGGGAAGTGAGCGGGAACTAAATTCTTTTTTTTTTTTTTTTTGAGGTGTGGGGATATACCCAGTGGTACTCAAAGGCTACCCCTGGCTCTGTGCTCATAAATTGCGCCTTGTAGACTCAGGGTACCATAGGAAATGTCAGGGATCAAACCTGAGTCTGTCCTAGATCAGCTGTGTATAAGGCAAATGCCTCATCATTATGCTATTGCTCTGGCCCCTGGGGGTAGGTTCTTTAATAGTACTGTCTCTGCCATTTCAGTTATGGCTTTGACTTCTCTAAGTCTCAGTTCCTTTGGATGAATGATAGTAGTATTTATTTGAATATTTTTATGGAGCTCAACTGATGCCTCATGCCCCAGTCCTAAGGGATTGGTTATTGAAAGTTCGACCCTTGAACCCATTCCTGTCCCAAAGTATCTGAATTTAAAACTGACTAAGCTACTGTAGGAACTTTATCAGAAATATGTTTGGAATATAGCCTTCCATGTAAGACTTAGGGTCATACTTGCTAAAACTTACTACTTATGGCAAATCCAATCATTTTTCTTAGAATACAATCGCCATTTTTTCCCCAAACAAGAGTCTCTGCTTTTCCTTTAGAAATTTCCAATTGCTCTGGACCACAACATCAACTAGCCTAAATTATTAAACCAGTGAATCTAATTTTCAGTAATCATAATTTTAGAAACCATTAAATTAAGGGATGTTGAAAGTAATTTAAAATATTTTTCACCTGAATATGATTCATTTTTGTGTTCAATGAACTCTAGATAAATGGTTGCATGTTTTCATATTGATCAAATGAACCTTATTGGGGCCAGGCGGTGGCGCTGGAGATAAGGTGCCTGTGCTAACCTAGGACAGACCGCGGTTCAATCCCCTGGTTCCCCATATGGTCCCCCGTGCCTGCCAGGAGCGACTTCTGAGCGAAAAGCCAGGAGTAACCCCTGAGCATCACCGGGTGTGGCCTAAAAAAAAAAAAAAGAACCTTATTAATAAACTTGAGATGTTAAAAATATGAGTTTATCATATAATTGGTCTCCTATTTTAATTATGGGGATTATTGACACTTAAAATATCTGCATCAAATATTTGGAAGAACAAGCTTCGATATGAAGCTTACCACAGAGTGGTGAATTGAGTTAGAAATAACTACACTGACAACTATCATAAAAATGGTAAGGAGTGAGAAAAATAGAATGCCTGTCTCAAATATGGGGCGGAGGAGGAAGGAATTGCAGGACATTTGTAGTGGGAATGTTGCAATGGTAAAAAGGGGGTGTTCTTTTTTATAACTAAAATCCAGCAACAAACATGCTTGTAATCATGGTGCTTAAATAAAGATATTCAAAAATGTACATGAATTAAAATAAAAATAAAATTGACATATAGCAGCTTCAGTAGTATAGTATGATTTTCTTATGTATATATTGAGAAACAATCACCACAATAATAACATTAATATTCATCACTTTACATATTTGCAATATTTTTCATTTGATGACACTAAGATTTGCCCCTTTAGCAACTTTCTAACATTCAGCACAGTATTATTAACCATAGTCACTATGTTACACACCACTTTCAACGTCACTACTTAATTATATTATAATGCAAGTTTCTCCCTTTTACTACCTTCACCTATTTTCTCCCACCTCCTAATTCCGTCATTGGCCACTCCTGTCCTATTCTCAGTACCTATGAGTTTGAGTTTCCTTTTTGTTATTTTATTTTTGTCTTATATTCCACATATAAGATTGTGAAGTATTTGCTCTTTGACATTACATATTTCACTTTATTATGATGTCCTCAAAGTTTATCCATGTTGTCACAAATAGTAATTTTATTCCCTTTCTATGGCTGATTAACAATCTTCTGTGTATGTGTATGTGTCTATGAATGCTATATTTTCATCCATAGATAGGTACTTAACTGATTTCCTTGTGTCGGCTCTTATAGCTAATATTGCAAAGAAACATGGGATTACAGATATTTTTGAAGGTCAATGTTTTTATTTCCTTTGGATAAATTTTTTAAATAAAATTTATTTCATTTATTTGGATAAAATTTATTTATTTTATTTAAATAAATAGAATTTAAACATGTTTTTCAGTACTGAAGAATGTGATTAGATGGCACCAAGATTGGACAACTGGATTATAAACCACTTTCCATAGACTGAATACACAACACAAGAAAGCCCCTCCCTTCTCCATTCCTCTTAACCTGACCTATCCTCCCTTAGCCTGTGTCCCCAGGACAAGGTGGAAAGAAGGGGTCATGCATCCCACAGTGTTGCTGCTCCTCTCCTAAGAATTCAGGGACAATGAGATAATGTCTATGGAGGAGTATATGCCAGGAAATCAGCAGAGCACAGACAAGGGGCACTCTTGTTATTTCTGGGCCTCCCGGAGCAGTCCAGGTAACCTGGACTTTCTTTCATCTTAATGGGCAGTTGTTGCTTCTTCTAACTCCTTTCTCCCAGAGTTAAGGTTTTTCTTTAAAGCAATAATTAGCAGGTACTTTCAAACCTTTCCAGTGACTCATTCTTCTTTGAAATACTAACCTGAGGTTGTCTCCTTTAGAGAATAAAATAATGATGACAGCCATTTATTTCATACTAGAGCCAGGCCAATTAGCACATGCCCAGTACTCAGAACTTTAAAACAGCTCTCTGGTCTCTTTTGGCTCCAGTGTGAACTGAAAGCCCATTACAGGACCTTTCCCTTAAATGCCCTTTGCTTAAGATTTCTATGCTAGGATAGGTCTGATATGAGAGGATTTAGTGGTAGAGGCCTGCAGGCAACAACCATTGTCCTTTGAATTCTTGTCCATCTTACAGACCAGAGGAAAGTTTTGTGGCCCTCAGGAGTCTATAAAAAGCGAATGGAAGAAACTTCCCTTTTATTCTATTTTATGGGTTTTAATGATATCTTCAGAAGAGTAAGACGAACATGTTCTCCACTCAAAACACTGCCTATTGTACTTAACTAATATAAGACCTAAGTAAGTTTTTGTTTTAGAACTCTTTCAACACTCTGTTTTTATTTTAATATAATTTTTATTTTGACCAAAGTGGCTTACATATATTTCACAGTAATATTTTAGGTACATATTAACATTAAATCAGGGGCATTTCCATCACCAAAGTTGTCCTCCCTTCACCCCCATTCCCATCTTGCATCCCATATCTCCCAGACTACTAGTATAAGTGGTCTCCTCTGTGTCTACTTAGTGTCTTACTACTTAGTGATCATACAACTGTTTGGTCTTGGTACTCTCCATTATTTCCCCCTCTATTTGAGAGGTAGAATTAGGTAGTTCAAGTTATGTGGTTTTGTTTCAAGAAAAGAAAAGAAATAAAATGGGGGTAAAAATAAAATAAGCTGAATATGGATGAAGTCCTTCTAGAGGCTCTCAACCTCAATTTGAGAGCAGAAAGGGAAACACCGCAGCAATACAAAAGGAAATATCAAAAAAATCTAGTGAACACGACAGCAATAAAGACAAGCACCACTTAAAAACCACGGTCCTGAAATAAAAACATAACAGAGTGCAACGAGGAGAAAAAGAACTAGAGACAGCAGCTTCAATATCCAAACCAAAACAAAGAAATAAAAAAATTGATAAATAAAAGATTATTTTGGGCTTTTTTTTAATCCCTTTCACCAATTTTTAATTCTACAGCCACAGAAGACTGAGAACTTCAATAAGACCCAGAAGAAAAATCACTGAAGATGTCTTTGACATCAACTGACACCCAACTATTATTTGAGAAGTGTAAAGATGCAGGTGCAGCATAGAGTGGACTGTGCCTTTTCCAAAGCTGATGTTATATTTTTGGGTGAAATTGAGACCAAACCCCAAATCTCTTAATTACTTTGTCTTTTTCATGCCATAACTTTAACTTCCAAAATTTTACTATTTTTATAAGAACATGGTCGATGACTACAGTCTTGGAAGGTATTTATATTTCAGTGTAGTTTAGATTTAATTTGAGTCTCAAAGACCTGTGAGAATGAAGAGTAATGCTCAAGCAGTCCAGCCAGGGGCAAATATATTTTCTATTTTCTAATTTTTCTGCCTCCATATATTCTCTGTTTCTGCAGTACTCAGGAGTTCAATAAAATAGAAATTTAGAGTTTTAGCAAAATATGCTTGTGTCCAAAATTCTCAACTATTTTGTGAGTAGAAGATTAAATCAAGTTTCTCAGTTGTGTGGCCAAAACAACTGAGTCATATTTGGGAGTAGAGCTTTACTTTAAGTGGGAACCACCTGCTACCTTAATCAATCTTTATCAACATTTTTTATTTTCCTAACTTTTGGTCTATGAGATATGAAGCTTAAAAATATAGATTAAACGTGGTCATCCTTAAATAATCCTCATTTTTTTCTGAATGTGCAATGGGAAAAACAAATACCTCCTAAATTATTAGGAGGGACAAACTTGATATTATATGTAAACTCATTCAACACACAGTAAATAACCCATTTTAATTGCTAATATTTCTTGTCTTGGTGTTTCTTGTCTCAGTTTAAGAATTAACTGGTGATTCTGCAAATGAGCTAGTTGGTGCTATAAAAGCTGAGGGGTAGTATGACTATCTGTTCTCTGCTCTTTTATTTTTTTTTAAGCATATATTCTAGGGTTTTCTCTGAGCCATTCATCTCTATTTTCTTCTGTGAAGGACTGCAGATCAGATAGACAAGGACGACAAGGACAATCTCTGTCTTCATGGACAGAAAACATCCAACTGGAGGGGACTGACAGCTTACCACTTCTATGCTTGTAAATGAGAGCAGCTCTCTTCCCTCACCAAGGGCTAAGTTATTCTGGACTATAAAAAGATCCCTGTCCACTTCAAAGGGCTTTTTTATCAGCTCATCCAAACAGATCCTGTTCAACTCTTCTCATTTTCAAAGGCAGAATGAATACCCTTGGCTGAACCCCTGGCTAAGCTTTTACCTTCCTTAAAATATCTTTAACTTCAATTAAACTGATCCCTCTTGGCTTTTTCTAGCAACTAGCTTGTCTTCACAGAGTTCACCAGCACTCTGCTTTCCCCCTCCACATCTCAGTCCAATCTCTGATATATCATTCTGGCCTCTCATTCTGGTCTGTAGGTCAATTTGTGCAGAGTTTAGCAAAGGGACCTAGTCAGGCCTTAGTGCTACGGGGACTTGTAAAACTATTTTATTTCAGAACACACTTACCCTACACCACATTCATACCTTTGAATGACAGGCTTACATTAAGCATTGACTTGAAAATGAACAGCCTGTCTGTTTAGTTCTCTTTCTGTCAAGCTGCATGTATTAATTTGATCAAGTCTGTGCTTCATTTTCATGAGATGTATCCAAACTTCTTCAAAAATATGGCAAAAAGTCGCATAACAATTATCTCTCTCAATCTCAATGGTCTAAATGCACCAATTAAGAGACACAGAGTAGCAAAATGAATCAAACAATTGAATTCAACATTTTGCTGCTACACATTTGAATAGTCTGAGCAAACACAGACTCAAAGTCAAATGTAAGAAGACAATCCTTCAGGCAAACAACTGCTTCAAAAGGGCTGGGGTGGTCTGACATATAGCAAATGATGCTGATTTCAGGCTTAAAAAGGTTATAAGAAGCAGAGAGCACCTCTTCATAATAATCAATAAATATTTACATCAGGAATAAATCATACTTCTAAACAATGGTGGGGCCAGCAAAATACTTAGAACAACTGTTACTACTTTTGAAGAAAAACATTAATATAACTACACAGCAATAATTGGAGGCTTCAACACTTTCTGTCACCTCTTGTTAAATCAATCAAGCTAAACCTCAGTAAGGATATACTGACTCAGAAGGTAGAAATGGAAGAAAGGGGCTTAATAAATATGGATTTTTACACCCTAAATATATATATACATACATATGTATATATATACATACATATTCTTCATAATGCACATGGGACATTCTCCAAAATAGGACACATGGTGGGCCATAGCACAAACTCCATAAAATCAACAGGATAAAAATTGTATCAACTATCTGGGGCTGGAGCAGTGGTAAAAGCAGTAGTGCATTTGCCTTGCACACTAACTTAGGAAGGATCATCCCCCGCATCCCATATAGTCCCCAAGCCAGGAGCAATTTCTGAGCGCATAGCCAGGAGTAACCCCTGAGCATCACAGGGTGTGGTCCAAAAACAAACAAACAAAAGAGAAATTGTATCAACAATCTTCTCAGACCATGATATTATGAAAATAGGGGTAAATTACAAACAGAAATGGCAAAATAACTTTAATGCCTGGAAATTAAAGGGCTCACTACTGAACAACCAGTGGGTTAGAGAGGAAATCCAAAGATTCCTGGAAACAAATTAAATGAAGACATGAATTATTAGAACTGTGGGACACAGAAATAGCAGCATTTAGAGGAAAATTTATAGTTTTGCAAACATTCCTCAGGAAGGAAGAAAGGGCCTACATAAATAATTTAATAGCTTGGTTTAAGAAATTGGAAAATGACCAACAAAATGAACTAAAAGCTGCAGGCAGAAGGCAGAAAACTTAGAGTAGAAATTAATAAACTGGAAACCTAGAAGACAATCCAAAAATATCAATGAAAGCAAGAATAGTTTCTTTGAAAAAAATAACTGAATTGATAAACATTAGCAAGACTCACAAAGAAAGAGATATCTAAAAAGCAGAATCAGGAATGAAATGAGTATGTTACAACAGATACTACCAAAATTCAAAGGGTAACCAGAATCTTTGTGCCACAAATGAGAGAACATTGATGAAATAGGTAACTTCTTGGACTCCTATAGCTTCCCAAGGTTGAAGCAAAAATATCTGGTATACCTGAATTTATTTAACACTATTGAGGAAAAATAGAAAAGATCATCAAAAGTCTTCTGCAAAACAAAAGCCTAGCTCTGAAGAATTCAGTAGTGAATTCTTTCAAACCTAAAAAAAGATTGCCAATCCTTTTCAGGATCATCCAGGAAACTGAAGAAATAGATACGGTTCTAAACAGTTTCAATTAATTGATACAAAAACCAGATCAAGAAATCACTAAAAATGAGACTTGCAGGCCAATATTCTGATGAACACAGATACAAGATACTCAACAAAATACTAACAACTAGAATCCAACAATTCATAAAATAGGTCTTAATACCATGACCTAGTAGTATTCATTCCAGAGATGCAAGTATGGCTTAAGATATGCAGTCTATCAATATAACATGCAATAGCAATAAAGGAAAATAAAAATTAAACTCTCATATAAATAGATGCAGAGAAAGCTTTTGACAAGATCCAGCACTCATTTATGATAAAAACACTCAACAAGATGGAAATTGAAGGAACTTTTCTCAATATAGTCAAAGTTATTTACCACTAACACATGGCAAGCATTATACTCAATATGGAAAAACTAAAAACTTTACCTCTATTATCTGGCATCAGATAATATTGCTACCTCTCATCACTTCTATTCAATAGAGTGCTGGAATATTGAATTTAGGCAAGAAAAAGATACCAAGGGCATCCACATGGGAAAGGAAGAGGTCAAGCTCTCACTGTTTGTTGGAAACATTATACTATAATTAGAAAACCCTAAAGACTATAGAAAAACTTCTAGAAACAATAGATTTGTATAGTAAAGTGACAGACTACAAAATTAATATGCAAAAATCCATGTTTTTTATACAATAACGAAAGAGAAGAAACATATTTTGCAAAAAAAGAAAAAAACAAACTCAATTGTGTTGAGAAAATCAAGTATTTTGAAATCAACTTAACTAAAGAGGTGGAAACCTAAACGAAGAAAACTACAACTACTGCTTCAAGAAATAAAAGAGAATACAAGGAAATGGAAACACATACCTGCTCATGGGTTACGAGAACTAACATAATAAAATGACAATTGTTCCCAAAACACTATACAGATTCAATGTATATATTGAATATATATACATATATATATTCAATGTAACCCCTGCCACTTAAAAAATAAATCAAACATTTCTGAAATTCATATGGAACAATAAATGTTTATGAATAGCTAAAGCAATTCTTAGGAAAAAAGGAGATGGGGGCATTACATTCTCCAACTCCCAACTGTATTATAAAGGAGCAGTCAGCAAAATGGCATGGTACTTTTATAAAGAGAGACTCTCTGAATACCCTGAACTAAGCCTCAGGTTTATAAGAAATTAATCTTTGAGAAAGGGACAAGAAATATGGAATGAAGTTAGGCAACACTCTTTAACAAGTAGTGTTGCAAAAAGTGAATTCAGGGTAGAAAATATTTGCACTTAACACACCAGGTAATGGGTTGATATCTAGGATATACAAAGTACTACAAAGGTTAGTCCCACAAAACCTAAAAAAAATACAATAAACATGAGGAGAGGAAATGAACAGACACTTTCTGAGGAAGACTAACAGATGACAACAGGCACATGGAAAAATCCTCATCATTAGAAAAATCCAAACCAAGGCAATAATAAGATGACATCTTACACCAGTGAGGATGGCACATATCAAAAATACAGGGAACAAACTGCATGACGGGAATGTGGTAAGAAAGGAACTCTCATCCGCTGCTGGTGGGAATGATGCTGGTCCAACCCCCATGAAAAACAGAATGGAGGATTCTCAGTAAACTAAGAATTGATCTGGCATACGACCCAGCAATCCCACTTTTGTGTATATATTCCCAGAACAGAAAAACGTTGATCCAAAAGGATGTATGCACTCTGCTATTCATTACAGCACTCAGCACAGATGTCCAACAACAGATGAGTGGACCATGAAGATGTGGTAAATATATACAATGGAATAAGAGAGAGCCGTAAGGAATGATGCAATCATGCAATTTGTTGCAACATGGATGGAATTGGAATATATTATGTTAAATGAAGTAACCAGAAGAAGATAAATATAGAATGATATTACTTATATGTGGTTTTTAGAATAACTGCATATGTTCCCCCGAGCCCGCCAGGAGCAATTTTCTGAGCGTAAAGCCAGGAGTAACCCCTGAGTGCTGCTGGGTGTTACTCAAAAAACAAAACAAAGCAAACAAAAAAGAAAGGGCCAGTCCTTCACCAGAGTAGAAAAATAAGACTAGTGAGTGATTTCCCAGAATCTGGAAAGAGAGAATGTTGTAAAAAGCCTTTAGATAAGGACCAATAGGTAGTACAGTGATTAGGCTCTTGTCTTACATGTGGTTGATCTCTGACCCCTGGCACTGAGCAAAGTCCCTTAAACACTACTGAGAGTGGTTCCTGAGCACAGAGTCAGGAGTAATCCCTAAGCACAATCACTTGTTAGAAACTTAATACCCATCTCTTGCCATAAGAACTATGGTCTTCAATTAGAGAAAGTATCCAATTTAAGGTAGCCCTATGGCGAAAGTGTCGGAAACAAATACTCTAACCTTTCTTATCTCCTCACCTCTTCTCCCCACCTCTGATCTTTTGCCAGCTCCCTATTGATCTAATGCAAGTAGGAGTTGGAGTACATGGGAGCCTGTTGATGAAATTCATAGTCTGTCTCCTAGCGTGAAGAACAAGGTGGAGAAAAATGGGAATGAATCTAGGAAGGCAAATAAAAAATATCTGCAAATAAAAATGTCTATCTGATTATGAAGTACTTATATGGTACAATAGTTTTTGCTGAGTTCTCCGAAAAATCACAACTGAAGCTTATATTTCTCTGGATGATGTTAGTGTTATTGATAAAATATGAGCAGCTGAGGCTCTTTCTTTTTTGTTTGTTTCTTTCCTTTTGGGGGGTTTGCTTTTTTCCAAGAGTATGCTTTCTTCTCCCACACAGCCATATCTTTGATCTATGTAAGGTATATAATAGTCAGGCACCTTATCTACATTCTGAACAACTCACAAAGGACATCCTAACTAGCAGAACTCCCTACTGGTTGCAACTACATATTGCTCAACTTCTCCTTTGGCCAAAGAGTGTTTCATTTCCTCTTCCCATAGTTGTTCATACTAAGAATATTATTCTTTAATGCAAATTATCAGCTCTGAATCTATGTCCCAGGTATCCTGAGATGCCTATGATCTATGATGCATAGATGATATCACTTATACTGATATGTAGATGTGTTGTAAGCCCAGCTATGCATATTAGGTATAGTATTATGAGTTGTATGAGGTAGTGTGGGAGCATCCATCCAAGCCAGTAAAATGAGTGCTAGTATACAATCTGTAGAATACTTCATCAGTTGTTTGTCCTGGTAAAGGACTGTCTTTAGTAGTCTGGCTTTAGCCACTTCATTTTCAGTGAAGTGTCTCCAAGGATAACTGGGAAAGGAAGAACAAACTGTCTGGGATAAAGTTGCAACATCAATTTCATCCCAGAAAGAAAATTAAATTCTAAAAAAATGTCATGGAGGGTAAAACATACCTCCTCAATTGACCTAAGGAAGTGATGGCATCTTTCCAACTGTTTCCCAGTTGATTTTATTCTTCAGAGTGAATAAATGACATAGAACCAAGGGGTGAGATTCTTATCTAACTCTAAATGGAATCCTCTTGCTCTATAGATGAGTTCCCCCTCTGTTATAAAGAAATCACTTCTGATTTTCCACAGACACTGGAAGATAGTCAACTACATAGTCTCTGCCCTTTGCTTATAAAGTGATATTCTCTATAGCTCCTATGTTATAATATGTAATTATAAAAGATTAACATTCTTTTTTTTTGACTTTGGGCCACACCTGGTGATGCTCAGGGGTTACTCCTGGCTATGCAGTCAGAAATTCCTCCTTGCTTGGGATGCTGGCGGATCAAACTGCGGTCCATCCTAGGTTTGCCATGTGTAAGGCAATGCCTTACTGCTTACATGTGCAATGCCTTACTGCTTGCACCACAGCTCTGGCTAGCATTCTTATCACAACTCCATCAGGCTTCTGTCCTAAGAAAACACAAATCTTCTCTGCATGGCAAAGGCATATAGAGGTGAAGGAAGAGGAAGAATGAATTTCCCAACAGGTTCGACTCATCTTCTTAACATTTGTGGGAGAGTACTGGTAGAGGGTGTGCTTCCTTTCATTCTTGGCTCCAATTAAACTACTCAACTCCCAGGGCAGACACTGCCAAGGTTTCAGGGAGCAGACAGAATATTGCCTTTGATTCTACTCCAGGGAAAGGCCATTCTCCTTGACCAGTGGCTGGAGTCCTAGTTTGTGTAGGTATTTTCCACCTTTTCTTTCTATAAAAACATTGCTTCAGGAGATAAAATATAAAGCTGTGACTTGCCAAAACTTCCCACAAGCTTATCTCATAAATCCCACCAAACCTCCTTCTAATAGCAGCACATCATGGCCAGTGCCATAATTCTGCAGCAGAACAGAAGTCAGGGATGATTCTGGGCCCTTGGCACAGCAGCTCTATAGCTATAGGAGAGTATGTCAACATATGTCTGACTCTATGAACTTGGAGTCATCACATTCCCACAGGCAACTATTACCTCCAGAGATAATTTCTATTTGTGCTTTCTTTTTTTCTCAACCCCACCTCACCATTCCACCCTGCATTGTCATTCAAAATTTATATTAAATGCATGCTCTTTTCTAGTCTCTGATTTAGAGGTTTTAGGCCAGACTCATGCCTCCTTCCTCAAGGAATGACTTAACCTTTACAGATTTTGTTTGTTTTCTTAGAGAGTAAAAGACTAGGGTAGTTATTTCCACCATGCTGAGTGTCTCTGCTTGTCTTGAAGAGAAGTTAGAACTCTTGGCCTCAGAGCAGGTGGGAGGCATTTCCATCTGCCCTTTCAATTCTCTGCTCTGCAGTATTGGACTTCCTTACAAGTTGCATCTGTTCTTATCTGGTATTAAATTCAGCCAACACAATCTAATTCTCTCATTCCAAAATACCTTTTAAAAATAATCTTTCTTTCCAGGTGTTCTTCATCAAGCCATCTGTCAAAGTTGTCCTCTTGTAACTCTAGTTATCTATGATCCACCTGCTTCCCTCATATACTCTGTCCTTGTACCCCTTTCTCTTCTCTTCCAGAACCTTCATCTTATACACAATAGAGCAGAATGTAATTAACAGTGTTACACTGAAAGCTAAACACTTTCAAGTCACAGGAAATGAACCTAAGACCCGGGAAGTGGGGAAAGGGCACTTGTCTCTTGTCATTCAGATAGCAGATTGATTTGACCAAATGGATTCCATACAAATGAATCTTGCTTTCCAGCCAATGCTGTTTCTGCACCTCATTGTCTCTTTTTTTCCTTTGCTTTTAAGAATTCGTCTTTAGTCATTGCCCCTTTGCCTAGACTTTTGTCTTTGCCTCACCCCCCCCCTTTTTTTGCATCTAATTGTATCCCAATTTAGTGAATCCTGCAGTGGGAGATGATGGGAGAAATCCCAGGGATCAGTGGAAAGTTTTTTCTTTGATCATCAAGATGATAAGACTTGGAGTTTAATTCCAAAATCAAGCTTGACATTCCAAAGTTTTGCATGATTGAGTACAACAAATGCAGGTCCTGTGTTCTCTACTTTAAATAACTTAAAGGGCAAACACCAATGAGCAATGTTTCCTGCTGGTGTTGAGTAGAGAAAACTGACAGTCTCTGGAAAGATAAGTCATGATGTGAGTAGCAAATTTAAGATTTTCACGAAGCCAGAAGTTGTGATTCTTTTCCTTTGGGAAAAAGTAATGATTTTCCTATAGGAAATGGGATGAAAATGGAATGATTTTTTTCATTTGATTTGACCACACTTTTTTCTACAGAGACATTTCTGCTCTGTTTTCAATTTGATCTGCATATCTTAAGACAATGAAGCAGAGAGAATCATTGGATCCTGGAAGCCAGCAAGTGTTGCTGTAAATGGTTCAATGTTAGTAGTGATTGATCTATATAACAAAGAAAAATGTGCAGGTCAGAAAAGTCCATTGACATTTTATTCAACCATTTTGTTTTCAAAGTCTCAATATTTGTGTAATATCTAATACTATGTTTAGAAAACAGCAAAGATTACACAAAAAAGCTCAGAAACAAAGAGTTGCACATAAAGTGGCAGGTTATAATATCAATGTTTAGAAATCTGTGGTTTTTCTACAAGAAAATCATGAAACAAGAGATAACATTAAAGATAAGAATAACACCATTCACAATTGTGCCTCAGAAAATCAAGTGCAATCAATCACCTTAACAAAAGATACTATTTATTTGTATAAAATACTTAAATAAATAAAAGTGTATTTTCTTAGTGCTTACCCGTGACCAGGTAAGTTTATGGGATCATTGGAATGCCAGAAATCCAACTGGCCATATGCAAGACAAGTTCCCTACTGCTGTACTATTGCTCTGATCTCATATTACTACTATTTCTTAATACTTGAAGAATCCTTGCTTTACTTCTATTCCTCATTCACCTATACTTCCAGTTAAAATTTTTGTCTGCCTTTAATGACTTTTGTTATAAAATTGGGCCCAGGTGCATAACTCAAATCTATCCTCATTTCAGCAATAACTTTGGAGGCACCTCCAAAATCCCTTTATCATGGAAGGTATAGGGTAACACAATCACCTATGTCATTTGTTATGGAATGTGCATCTTGAGAGGTCATTACTCTGCCTATTTGGCAGTATAATATCATTGACATTTGGTTTAATAGCCAGGGAAAAATCTCTGTTTGCGATCATCATTGTTTAACTACCCATTGCTAGCTAGGTATTTAATTCCCTGAAATAATGATGATAATAATAATAACAATAATAATAATAATAAATTCAGATAATAAGTACTTTTCTTTTTTAATTTTATTGAAACCATTGTAATCCACAAAGTCCTTCATTGTTGTATTTCAGATATACATGAATCAGGGCCATTCCCACCACCAGTATCAACCTCCCTCCAGCAATGAACCCAGAGTGCATCATATACCACCACCCCTTGTCCTCTGGCCTGTCAGTGTAACAGACCCATTTAAATTTAGATTGTTAGGGGCCCGGGAGATAGCATGGAGGTAAGGCGTTTACCTTTCATGCAAAAGGTCATCGGTACGAATCCCGGTGCCCCATATGGTCCCCCGTGCCTGCCAGGAGCAATTTCTGAGCATGGAGCCAAAAGTAACCCCTGAGCACTGCCGGGTGTGACCCAAAAAACAAAATTTAGATTGTTAAAATTTAGTTTTCTTGATTATATTGTCATTGACTTTGGCTTGGATATTTAGCTATGTCCTTATTTTTTTTCCACCAACGCCTCTGAGGCCACTTGGCCCTTGGCCCTCAGCCTTTCTTTTTTCCTTTCTATTTAGCTTTATAGAAAAATGCAGACATATGTGGTAAGACAGAGTAATTTGTGTCCCAAAGTCTATGAAAAAGTCAAGCACCTCTATTTAAAAGTTAGAAATAAGGGGCCGGGCGGTGGCGCGGAGGGAAGGTGCCTGCCCTAACCTAGGACGGATCGAGGTTCGATCCCCCAGTTCCCCATATGGTCCCCCGTGCCTGCCAGGAGCGACTTCTGAGCGAATAGCCAGGAGTAACCCCTGAGCATCACCGGGTGTGGCCCAAAAACAAAACAAAAAAAAAAAACAAAAACAAAAACAAAAAGATAGAAATAAAAATAAAAAAAGAAAACAAAATGGAAAATAAGATGTGCATATGGCAGGTTGTTGTCATTGTTTGTTTTCTTTTTTGCATAGACACAGCAAAATATGAGGAAATTGAAAGAAAAAAATCTTTGACCTCAAAAACAGGGAGACCTTACCTATGAAGCATCCTGCCATAAGACCAACTAAAGGCTCTGGGCATACTAAGTTGTCTAATCCCAAAGTTTTTTTTTGTGGTTCCAGTAAAAGTTCTTTTCAATCATGGTTGTCCCAGTCAGTTTCTGTAGTTAGAGATCCTGCTTTTTTGCACAGATCCTATGTTGAAGTCAGGGTGTCATGGTGCATCTTGTTTCATCTCACCATTAGATGGCAATGCAGGGAACTCTACCCTGAAAAATTTTCTCATTTTAATGTGCCTATGCAAAAAGGAACAATGCCACATGGTATTACTGGTGATATGGGGGGTAAAAATAAAAATCTAAACAATCCCTATAACTTGTTCTAACATGAACTCACAACCCAAGAGAAACTTAACTACTAGAATTTCCTACTAAACGGATCTTAAAAAAAAGGAATGGAAAAACTATCTCTACATGAATAAATAGACAATAAGAATTATACCTATTAAGGAAACATATCTAAAGAGATATACAAAGGAAATATACATATCCCCTTTAAGTCTTTTGAAATAGTTGGGAGTGGGTGATAAAATCTGGAGCACACCTTCAACCTGCAGTATGGTCTTGTGGAATCTGAAAAACGGCTCCCAGCAGTCACATATCAGGAAATGTCCTTAAGCTGGAAGTTTCTCAAAAACTGAATTTGGTAGTGAGCAACAGTCCATACAGAAGGGAGTTAGGAGAAAAGGGGCCTAATCAGCAGTAACAGCAGAAGTGGCAGCTTCTTCTTGGGACGAGTCAAGGTGGGTTGGGGATCTGTAGTTTTGCTTTAGAAGTTGGTTGTTTAGTTGGTTGGAATGGGGGGAACATTCCAGTTGATCCAACCTTTTGAGGAGGTGTTTATTTTATTTCATCTTTATCATCCCTAAAATACCTTTGGCTATTTTTCCTCAGAGGCTGAATTTCATGTTGCCTAAGAAGTGGCCCACAATTAGCCTTTTGGGGGTCAGAAGCTCCTGAGAATGTGGCAAGCTTTTGAAAGTCCTGCATTGTAGAGTGGCTGCAATCATCTGAAGGTAAGTTCCCTGAAAGGTGAGACAATTTGGACTGGAGAGATAGTACAGTGGTATTTGCCTTGCAAGCAGTCAATCCAGGACCTAAGGTGGTTGCTTCGAATCCTGGGGTCCCATGTGCCTGCCAGGAGCTATTTCTGAGCAGATAGTCAGGAGTAGCCTGAGCACATCTGGGTGTGGCCCAAAAACTATAAAAGGAAAAAAAAAAAGGTGAGACAATTTTATCTCTGAATTTAGAGTCTGCGAGTGATAATTAGGAAACTAGTAATTTGGAGTTACATTGATCTGCATTGGAAATCCAAATTCCTTTCTCAATTCACTTCCTAGCTTTGTGGTCTGGGAAAAGCCACTATTGGGATCAGATTTTTAATGCTCATATGGGGCTAATAATATTGATCTTAGTGCCATTAAGAGAATCAAATGGATCTTAATAGCCTGGAGTTATGCCTGGACCCCAGCAGGTGCTAGTAAATTTTAGTTTTATGGCTTTCAATTCTAAGATCTCTATAAAAACAACCTGAATTATTTGGACTCTTACATATTGGGGTTCAACACTTCAATAGCTGGAGTCCAAATAATTGAATCCTTTTATATTTGTGGTTTTTTGACTCTGAAGTGTCATTTGGACAATTTTGACAGAACTAGATTAGAAGAACCATTAAGAACAATTCTAGGGGGCCCGGGAGATAGCATGGAGGTAAGGCGTTTGCCTTTCATGCAAAAGGTCATCGGTTCGAATCCCGGTGCCCCATATGGTCCCCTGTGCCTGCCAGGAGCAATTTCTGAGCATGGAGCCAGGAGTAATCCCTGAGCACTGCCAGGTGAGACCCCAAAAAAACAAAAAAACAAAACAAAAAAAAAGAACAATTCTAGAATTCTGGGAATTTGGGGAAGGACTCTAGAGGCCTGGATTCTTTCCTAATTTTTTTTCCCTTTCTCTGTGTCATTTAGGTAAGCATCCAAATCTGGAGGGCCAGACATCTTTTCTTTTCTCTCAACTTGGGGATTCTTCCATTCTTATTTCTAGATGGACAGTGACTCAGATTTCTTCTGTAAGCTTTTTGCAAGCTATTAACAAAGAAAGATTTGTCAAGGCTTGTAGCTGAACAAAATTGGAAAGTGAAATGAGGCATTTTAGAAAATATTTTTAAGTAGTTAATTCCAGCTAAGCATGCAGAGGGACCCTAAACCAAAATTTATGATTATCGCTCATAGGTGGGATTTTCTGGGTGAAGGCTACTTCGTGTTAATTGGGCATAATCTCAAGTCCCAGGGAGTTTATAATGTAATAAAGATGGTAAACCATAAACCTGTATATGGCTTTCTATTTCCCCCAACACTTAACTCAGTCCACCAGAACTTTGGCATCTGGATTTCGCCTGCTACCATCTCTGTGTTACCATACTAACACTATGCTCCCCTTTCTCTCCCACAATTTAGAGGTGCTTTATGTGGCGTTTCTAGCTCTCATTCATCTTCCCGAAAGATATCTCTGATCCATTGGATCTTTCAAGTTCTGTTATTTTTCCTTTATCGTATTGATTAAATCACTGATATGTAATGCTGTTTAATGTCTGTCTTTACACTTTCAACTTTACCTTCCAGAGGTTGGAGCTTGTCTCTATTATTCTGTTTTTGTTTGTTTGTTTGTTTGATTTTGGTTTTTGGGTCACACCCAGCAGCGCTCAGGGGTTATTCCTGGCTCTAGGCTCAGAAATCGCTCCTGGCAGGCTCGGGGGACCATATGGGGTGCCGGAATTCTAACCACCGTCCTTCAGCGTCTAAGGCAAACGCCCTACTGGTTCACTATCTCTCCGGCCCCTCTCTATTATTCTGGTGACCATCCTTGGAACTTAATGGGTGTTTGCTGTATAAATGAAAATGAAAGATTGATTCATGGCAAGAATCAAATGATCAGATTAGGCAACAACAATGGATGCTGGACAATGCCCGATAGATTGTCTGATGAGTAGACAAAGTGGAATATATGAAGAAAGCTCAGAGTTCAAAGAAATGGCGGTCACTATAAATTAGAAAGGATTTTTGGCTACAGATCATAAGCGGGTGTTGGTTCCTTCATTCCTCTTACATTCCAGTTCATCAGGGTTCAATCTACAGACAACTCTGCCCAGATTCTTAGAATGTTTTCACAGTACAGAATAAATACCTACCGTGCTGCCACCATATACTAAGTTTATCCAACAGCAGATGCTGTGGGGTTACTGGAGGAATTTATTCGTCTTTTATCATGGCAAGGTTTTAGTATGTGCTCCCGCAGCTGCTTTCAAGTACATTCTTAGGGTCATACTTTTGGGATAGTGGTAATCCTTTTACTAATTTACAGTGGACAGCTAGCAGTTGGTATGTCATTTTAGTAGCTTTATACTTTGGGAATAATCCATAATTCCCAGCAGAGCATACTGTTTCATACTTTTCATCTTATTATAAATATCTCATGTCATGTCCAACTCTAGGTGGGACTTTGAACACTATGGGGAGGGTAGGTAACAACAGGCTTCGGGAAAATATAAATGGAAAAAAAAATAAACCCTGACTGCAGAAAAAAAAGACTAAAACATCTGAAAAATTCTAGATCTGTTTTCTATCATTTGCTTAAAATGTACTAGAGTGCTAGCTAATCTGAAACCATGCATAATGAATATGCATAATGAATCTTTTTTGCTAGTTATACTTAGCTCTGTGAAAATTAATGATTATTATATACAATTTTTATTTAGTTTTGATTGGCACATAACAAACTATTGTGTTTAATGCTAAAATTAATGTTTTAATATCTTGATATCCTCATGAAATTGCTTTATAAAATAGGATACTCAATGCATTTTTTCATCCTCAAACATTTCCTTATTCCCTTTGTACCTTAGCTACTGTATCTCTCTGCCACTTCAGTCTCAAGTAGCCAATGAGCTGCTTTCTATCACTGTAGATGTTTGCATTTTTAAAACTTCTAGATAAATGAAGTCTTACAGTATATAATCTTTCTATAGTTTAGTCAGCAGTGTTTTTAAGATTCATTCATGTTGGGGCCCGGGAGATAGCATGGAGGTAAGGCGTTTGCCTTTCATGCAAAAGGTCATCGGTTCGAATCCCGGTGCCCCATATGGTCCCCCGTGCCTGCCAGGAGCAATTTCTGAGCATGGAGCCAGAAGTGACCCCTGAGCACTGCTGGGTGTGACCCAAAAACCAAAAAAAAAAAAAGATTCATTCATGTGTATATATGTCTACATCAGTATCAAAAATAACTTTGTATTGCTAGAGAGTTGTATAACATCAAATGATTATTATATTTCCTTATGTATTCATTTGCTGATGGCCCTTTGGGTTGTTTCTAACTTTTTTTTGTTGTTGTTGTTTTGTTTTTGGGTCACACCCGGCAGTGCTCAGGGGTTACTCCTGGCTCCATGCTCAGAAATTGCTCCTGGCAGACACGGGGGACCATATGGGGCACCGGGATTCGAACCCATGACCTTTTGCATGAAAGGCAAATGCCTTACCTCCATGCTATCTCCCGGGCCCCTGTTTCTAACTTTTTGTTGTTGAAAATGAAGCTGTGATAAACATTTGCATATGCCTTTAATGCATATATGCTCTATCTCCAGTAAAAATTAAGAATTGAATGACTGTATCATATGTATACCTTTCAGAGAAATTATGATAATATATCTTAGTGATTACATGATTTACAAATACCAGCAGAATAAGAAAGTTCCAGTTCTTTTCAAATTATCACCAACATTCAATATGGCAAGACTTTAATCTTAGTTACTCTAATGGGCATACACTAACTAGTGATAGTATATATTTTAAAGCACCTGATATTTTAAAATTAAATATCTACTTTACTATTTCTATTTACTATTCTACTATTTACTATTAAACTATTTCAAAACTTTTATTTTTATTGCTTGGGGGGGATGGGGTTGCAAACCTAATGGTACCCTAGGATTACTCCTGGTTTGTGCCAAGAATGACTTCTAATGGTACTAGGAGGGTTATATGTGATGCCAGGGATCTAATCCAATCAGTTGTCTTTATGCTGCAGTTTCTCTGGCCCACTAGAGAATATATTTTCTGCAACAAATTGCCTGCATGTTTCTGGTGATCAGATTCTGAGATAAGGGAAGAGCAGAGTGAGCTTTCATGTTTCTGAAGATCAGACCATAGTGATAAGGGAAGACCAGGATAAGCTCCTTATTGGTGTGTGCAATTACCTTTGTCAATCTCTTAAAGTGACTATCATGTCACATATACCTATGCTTGATTTCTTCAATTTGGGAATTAACTCCTGCTACCCCAAATCTTAGGAGAGTCATAGAACTCAGAGTGAAACAAGTTTTAACTATACTGTATACAGGGAGAGATACGAGAGTGAACCTCTTCAGAGTATCAGTAGAGGCATTTCATCCCTTCCTCGTTGCAGAAAATAATTCAAGGACAAGAAAGTATAGAGAGAAACAAAAAGATTAAAGTGATAGCACACACCCTTGAAATAGGTATGTGTACTTTTAAAGGATAATCTGATCAGCTAATTTCTGGGGAGTGAGATAATTAAGGGAGATGAATATGACTAAGGAGCTGGGTATGCGTAGCTTGATTTGGGTGATACTAAAGTTGTACATCTCTATATCTTGCTCAGACTTTGCATGTCATTAACATTTAACTATGTGGCTATGGGGCATGTGAGTTCAAAATACTTGAGACTTAAAGAGAAGAAAAGTGAAATAGGGTTGGGGTTCTATTCTTGAACTCGTTCTAATAATTGGCTGGAATTGGTTTTCCAAAGACCTCTCTTGATAGCTGGTAACCTCAAAGCTCTCTGGTTTGTAGTCTCAAGGCATTCTACATTTAAGACATACTCAATGTTCTTTTCGTTGTTTCTTATAGAAATTCTTCTACCTCATCTGTACCTTGTTTATTTCTGATTATGTTGTTGTTGTTTTATTTTGGGTCCACATCCAGTAGTGCTCAGGGTTTACTACTGGCTCTGTGCTTAGAGATCACTTCTGGTAGATTATGGGAACCCTCAGGGTGCCAAGGATTTAAACCAGGTTAGCAGAGTGTAAGGCAGGTATCTTAACCATTATACTATCTATCCAGCCTGTGTATCTATTTCTGAACTTTCTCAACTATTTCTTTGATCTTTATATCTATCTTAATGCCAATAATATGATGAGTTGACTATTTTAGCATTATATGAATAGAAATCAGAGTTAAATCTCCCCTGGTAGATCCCTAACACCTGAAATGGTTCCTTGAAGCAGCCAAGAATGTGATGCAGTGCCAGGAGTAAATACTGAACATAGCTGGGTATGGCCAGCAAAATTAAAAAATACCTTGCATAAAGTTCTTAGAAAATCACAATATTGAGTAATTATACCTATATACAATTTCAGTATATAAAAGAGCATTCCTTAGCCCAATAGCCCAACTTTCCACAAAAAAAACTTTAAAAATGTAAAAGCATAATTATAATCATAATTATAATTGTATTTATAAGCATTTTTAAGAGGAACAATAAAAAGAAATTTAAGAGTAGAGGTTTACAAAATTGAAAAATAGCAGTACAAAAACCCTTTTTCGGGAGGTAGAGTTTTGAGTCATGTCCGGTAGTGCTCACGGATTACTTCCTGGGATCTCTTTTAGCTGGTACTCTTCAGGCATGCAGAATTTGGCCACATGTATTCTTTTTTTTTTTTCTTTTTTGGTTTTTGGGTCACACCCGGCAGTGCTCAGGGGTTACTCCTGGCTCCATGCTCAGAAATTGCTCCTGGCAGGCACGGGGCACCATATGGGGCACCGGGATTCGAACCGATGACCTTTTGCATGAAAGGCAAACGCCTTACCTCCATGCTATCTCCTGGGCCCCGCCACATGTATTCTTTAGCTCTGGTAGTTTCTCTGTAATGATGTCCTTGACTGTTGATTCTTCCTGGAGATTTTCTTCCTGGGTCTCTGGGACTCTGATGATTCTTAAGTTGTTTCTGTTGAGTTATTTCAAAGACTTCTATTTTCGTCTGTTCACATTCTTTGAGAAAGTTTTCCATTTTCTGATCATTTGCTTTAAGGCTTTTTTCCAATCTCTTCTGCTGTATGTAGTTATTATGCATCTCATCTTCAAATTCACTGATTCTATCCTCAGCTGCTTTTACCCTTCTGGAGAGGCTTTCCATTGAGTTTTTCAATTCGTCTACTGAGCTTTTCAAATCTGTTATATGACCTGTCATTTCAGTTTGGAGTTTTCTGATTTCTATTTCATATTTTATATTTTATTCACATTTTATATTTTCACCAACAACAGTAACTGTGTGAAAAATAAAGCTATATTGGCATTATAATGACTTCGGTTGGACAGCCTACTATGCTTGGAACCTAAAGTTGGTCTTATGCCAGAAAACTTCAGGGGTAAGGTCTCCTTGTATTTAGGCCAAGGCTTTTCCTTTCCATGTCCCCTATATTTTGCTGGGCCTATGCAAACAATTGCCACTCTAACACCATCTTTGTTGTGCTCCTTCGACTCATCCTTAATGAAATAATGTAGTATGATCAACTGTGCCAACAATACTATAGTCTTTAATATTAAAGGAGTTCCATAAACTTTGTGGAGTTAGATTGCTTTGTTTACTGCTAAGAAATATTATAATGTACTACAATCTGGGAACTTGAGGGACAAAGTAATTGTGCATGGGTTTTATTTTTCTTAATGTTCTTTTGGCTGAAAATTCAAAATTAAGGTGTCAGCAAGGGTATTCCTTTTGAGAATTCTGTTTATGGATGATTATCTTCCCACTATAACTTCACCTTGTCCTTTTTCTTTGCATCTTTGTCTTCATAAAATTAAAAAAAGAAAAAAGTCTTCTTAAAGACAGACATAGAGTTACTCTCTCATATATGGGAGGGGAATAAAAATGTCCAAAGGCAACAGAAACTGAGAACTAGTCTTTAGTAGGAAGCTTACCACAAAGGTTGAGGATGGGGTTGGTACAATGAGGAAGTTGACATTCTGTTGGAGGGTGTGGTGCTGGAATATTTTATGCAAGAAACCCTACCGTTAACAGTTTTGTAAATCATGGTGGCTTAAAAAATAATCTTTATATTATTATTTCTTTTTATTTCTATTTTATTCTAAGTTTCCAGTGACTATCTCAATAAATTCCAACTAACTGATAGTTTTATCTCTGTTATAATGTTCTTATATAGCTCTGAAGTTGCATGTTTGTTATTTTTGTTTTGGGGAAAGAATGAATGGTAGCAGAATTTGAGGGAAGGAAACAAGTTTTATGACCAACATATTGGCTCAATGTTGAAAGATATAATTTTAAATGTTTAATTAAACTTATTTTAATGTTTATTTAATTTAATTAATTTTATTTAATTTTTGATGTTATTGTTCAGAGAAGAAATAAAATTTCAGAAATAACAGAAAGAGCGATTCAGCTTCATACAGAAAGTCTCCTTCCAGAAATATCTTTGTTCTATTCTACTTTATATTCATGGTTGCACTTTCTTAAGTGAGTTATCGGCAAGGTTTTCAAACTAACCAGTTACTTAACAACTCTCTCCAATTAAGGCTTCCAGACTCTGGAAACTATGTAGTCTATAATGTCTCAGTGTAGCTGAATTTATAGTAATTGTTTTAGGTTAGATTCCTTATTGAACGGTTTGACTGTTCTAGCGAATTAGAGCTAAACAGTGCTTTTGGTATTGACTATTTTCCGTAAGGGTCCCTTTAGTAGCTGAAAATTTTATGAATAAGAAGAGGTCAAGATTGGCAACCTGGACATCTCAATGCCCCACTTTATTCCACATATCCTTTCCTAAACCCTTACCATTTCCTTTCTGGTTCTCTATGCCTCTAAAACTTCAGTCTTTATTTCCCTGCCATGTGAGCCATTTCCTGTCCAAGTTTATTTAGGCACAGTTTCTTTCTTCCTATACATAAATATATTTGGTTTTTAAATGTGTCCAACATCCTTTCCTTACCAGATGCCTTTTTCTGAAAGTGACAGTATTTGTAGGAACAGGAAAGAACTAAGTCCTGGGGCTGACACCTGCCTTCTGTTTCCAGAGCTTTCCTGATCCATTCTATCCATCTTGGGTAAACTTTGGAAACTGGTTATAGTGGAACAAAATTTTAGAATCATTGACCTATACAGTTTATTACTTTTGGACCTTCTCCAAACAACCTACCATATCTCAAATCAAGCCTACATTTTGTAGTCTAAACTCTTGTGGCTCATAAATTATAACTTATGTAAAAGCTTTGTGTTTAAATGTCTTGGTTTGCTTTCACTTACACCAGATGGATCCTTAGAACTGATGAATGAGTCATTAAAGCAACCACTATGAGTTTTTAAATACATATGCATATATACACACCCTTGTATATAGGTATATGTTCATTGGAGATTTCTTTTTCTCTTTTCTGGTTTTTGGGTCACACCCGGCAGTGCTCAGGGGTTACTCCTGGCTCCATGCTCAGAAATTGCTCCTGGCAGGCACGGGGGACCATATGGGGCACCGGGATTCGAACCGATGACCTTTTGCATGAAAGGCAAACACCTTACCTCCATGCTATCTCCCAGGCCCCTCTTTTTCTCTTTTCTTTTCTTTTTTTTTTTCTTCTTGGGGCATACCTGGTTATACTCAGGACTAACTCCTGACTACTGAGGAATCACTTCTGGCAGGATGTGGTGGACTCTATGTGATACTAAACTCAATTCAGCATTTTACCCTCTGTGCTATCTCTCTGACCCTATAAGCTTTCTCTAGATTGAAAAAGCAGAGAAAAGAATGTATCCTATACTAATAACACAAGCTCATTCACTTATTCATTAAGAATTCATTTCAAGAACAACTGGACTCTTAGATATTAGATAGCTAATATTTGGTACCACCTATGTGCCAATCTATAGACGAAGTTTCATGGTGGCAAAAACAAATAATATATAAAAATTCTTACTCTTAAAAACTTACATTCAAGTATATTTATAAAAGTTATAAAATTAAGTATAATTACTTTTATTTTGTTTTATTTTGAATAGCATATTGGAGGTTATTTGAGGTGAGGAGGGTGGGAACTGTGTAAAATAGATAAAAGGAATTAATATTATGATGGTGAATAGAAAGTAAACTTCTGTTGAGGATAATAGAATAGTAAATAATGATGTTAAATTATAATGCAGTGCATTATAAAATGTTAATGGGGTGTTTATAAAGACTGTTTATAAACAAATTTCACTTCAATAAAATTTTATTTGGAAAAATGAAAAAGTTAACTGAATAATGAATGCCTTGTAGAATATATATAAGCATTTATATATACACATATATTTATATATATGTTAAATTTCCACAAAAGTGCCATGGAGTATTAGTGATGCATTTATACCCCCTTTTCAAGACCTAGTTGTCTTGCTTTTCCCACTTCTTAGTTTGATCTGTAATGAAACTCCCATAGGTGGAATAGGCATGCTGTGAATATCTATAAAGCAGTGAATTTGTATATTGTCAAGTTTCTAAGAGTCAGAAAAGAGATAGTGATCTCTTTCTTGAGATAGACAAAAGGACCCTCAAAATTTATTCTGCACAATGATTAGCGAGGAACTCATTTCTGGGCGTGCATTTTAGTGATTCTGATTTAGTATATCTAGGATGGAAATCAGGAATCTTCCTCTTAACAAAAGCCTTACGATCAGAGTGATAGTGTAGCAGGTGTGTTGCTTGCTTTGCCTGCTGCTTACATGGGTTCAAGCCCCAGATCTACATATGGTCTCCTGAACATGTCAAGAGTTATCCCTGATGCATGCTGGGAACATGGAGGAAGGACAACACTGGCAGTGGGAATGCCCCTCATTTATTATTACTATGTGCCTTAAATATTACTGTGAAAGATTTGTAAGTAGCAAATTAGACGCAGAGGAGACCACTTGCTTTAGCAACCCCGAGCGTGGGGGGGGGGCGGTAGGGGAGAGGATATGGGAACTAGGATGGGAACTGAGGTGGACGGAGGACTTTTTGGTGATGGGAGTTCCCCTGATTTTATGTTAATTTGTACCTAAAATATGATTGCCAATGATATGTAATCCAACATGTTTAAAAATAAAAATTATATTAAGAAGAAAAAAAATATAAAAAAGTTATCCCTGAACACAAAATTAGGAATAAGCCTTGAACGCAGTCTCCTGTGGTCTACAAACAAACAAACAAACAAAAAAACCTCACAAAAGCCTCAACTCATTTTTATTTTTGGGAAGGGGGTAGGAGAGGGAGTGGTTGGGTCATACCTAGAACCAACTACGCAGGGGCTACTCTTGGCTCTGTGCTTAGGTAGTATGGGGTTTGATTTGGGGATTGACCATGTGTGTCTAATTTAGAATACAGAGATCTTTTTGGTCTGTAAAATATCTGCAGATCATTTTGATAAAGTAGTCTAGGGTTAGAAAAAGTTTTAGGTTCTAGCTCATATGTCTTGACCAATATGATCCAATTTTCTTTTTTCATTAATATAAAGGATATAATTCTCAGATTAACTTTTTATCCTTGTCTTTATTTTTTCAAATATAATGCACATTTACCTGTCGTTCTATGAATTATATAATCAAGGGTACTGAACTTAAACGGTAAAAATGTAAAACACAAAACACATAGTGAATAAAGTGAATAGTGGGCTAAGGCAAAGATCCCATTAATAGAGCTCTGTAGGGAAACCAACTCTCTTTATTTGCTTAACCCTGATCCTTTCTTGTAATTCACAACTATGTTCATGAGAGGATACTTTATGGTGGAAAGCTTCATGTCCCTGTGTCTCTTCTGTCTGACCTCATGAACCATTTCTTCTGTGTTCTGTTATGAACTCTTTTTAACATCCTCATATCAGAAACCTCTCAGAATTCTATTTCTCTGGATCATTCTCAGTCTCCCAGACATAATATTTTCTCTTAACAATATTTCAGGAAATTCCCATTCCTTCTTGTGTAGGGCAAGCTTGTTGCTTCTCTGTGTGCTATTGATTAGTAAGAATGCTTCTTTGCTCATAAATTCAGATGTATGCCAGAAATCACACATTTATTTTCTTCAGATCAAATAAATATAACTTTGATCCTTCAATTCTTCAGTTGTTGAAATCAGATTATTGAAAAATTCAAATTGACACCTGACTCTGTATCCCAGGGTCTTGAGGTCTTATAAGCATCTAGTGCTTTGGGGAGATATTTATAGTTGTAGATAATAATCTTCACTTGTTAAGACTGTCAATCATCATTTTCTGGCATTACTTCAAGTCTAGTGGCTCTGCTTTTTTTGTGCTACTACCAGAATATGGACACTTTGGTGGAGACTAGACACCCATCTCACATGGGCCAAATTTCTTTGGTGCATGCAAAACGATCTTCTCTAAGTGTCTTTAAATATTACTTAAGAAGCCATAAATGAATTTCACTCATGATGGGAGCTAGAATAATCTGAATATTCTAGGTTTTACAGATTAGCTGAAACTGAAAACTAATTTCTTTGTCCCTCATATCAAACACCAAGGAAAAAATATTAAAGATTAGGGCACTTGTTTTTAGAGAAGAATGAAAATGATTTTTTTTACATTTAAGGCTTCTGTTGATTTTGAAACTATATCATGTACCAGGTTATTTTAGTTACTGTATCACTTGTAGAAGGAGATAGCAACCTTCAAGTATACAGTTTTGAGATAAAAAAAAAACAGACTTAGAGCATATAAGAGATTTTTCTAATGTTATAAGTTAGCTACAAAAAGGTAAAATGTCTTGGCAGTACTAAATAAGTCTACATGGGTCTCACTAATCAATATTTATTTTCCCCTGGGTCTGTTTGCTATTGCTACAAATTTATAATACGAATTATTTCTCTAGTCACATGCCCCCCCCCACTCTTTTAGTTTTCTTTAGGGAGAAGGTGGTTACACTGCCTTTATTTATTTCATTTTGTTTTGAGGCTACATCTAGTGGTGCGTAAGTTTTACTACTGACTCAGGCATCACTCTTGGCAGAGCATGAATATCATATGCGATTCTGAGGATTGAATTAGCTCTTGTACTATCTTTCTGGTCTGAAATGACCCATTTTTAAGAAACTTGAAAATCTTTAATATATGAAAAGTTTAGCATAAAATGAATACTTTTAATTTAAGATTATTTTTTTGCTCAGAGCTATACTTAGTATAAGAAAACCAAACTTTTTTGAATATTATATCATAAATTGCCATTTTATAGTAACCATTGAGTTCTCCTTCTTAAAGCAAGATATATAGTTTATTATAAGGAAGAAAAACATTAATTTCCATGTGAAAAACAACACTGAGGTTTTGATGTAACACCACTCTCCCCCCGCCCCCCGGTCCAGAATAATTTGGAATAGTTAGGTCATTTTCTACTATATATTTTGTCCTCCGAGTGGCATATGGTTGAACTCTTGTCTGACTTCATTAAACCTCAAATTCTCCAGAGCAAGAAATAATTCAATTTTTCATTTTCAATTACTTCACAATTCTTTATTTTAAACATGCTTTTCTACCTGTAAATTTTACATCTTGCCTGCTTTGATTTCAAGGTTTATTTGTTCTTTCCTGATACATCTTTAGAAAAGATGGATAACAGCTGGCTTTAGCTCTGCTTATAACTCCTCTGAGACTTGCATAATGTTATTCATTTCTTTACCTTTAGTGAAAGAAATTTCTGCTGGATATTTTGGAAGACCTACCTACCGGATACAGCTTTTAATAAAATATCCATAAGCTGGAGGAAAGTCATTAGATAGCAGTTGACCTCTCAAAACTAAAGCATTATTCGGGCTATAAAATTAAGAGATTAAGAGGTAAAACCCATCTGGAACAATATTGGTATTATTACAGCCTTTTTTTTGGATTATTTAATTTTTAATTTTAGCTTTTAACTTAATTTCTTTCCTTTTTTTTTTTTTTTTTGGTTGTTGTTGTTGTTTTTGGGCCACACCCAGTGACGCTCAGGGGTTACTCCTGGCTATTCGCTCAGAAGTTGCTTCTGGCAGGCACGGGGGACCATATGAGGAACCGGGGGATGGAACCATGGTCCGTCCTAGGTTAGCACAGGCAAGGCAGTCACCTTACCTCCAGCGCCACTGCCTGGCCCCTAACTTAATTTATTATTGTTTATTCCAGACCTATACCCTAGCCTTGCTTGGTGTATTATATGCTGTGCCAGACATATCATATGCTGTGCCAGGACTTAAGCTGGGCACATTTGAGACTAGGGCCTTAATCCCAGTACTTTCTTTCAACTTCCTGATTGTTTTTGCTTTGGGATCACATTCAGCTTTATTCAAGACTAACTCCTGGGGCCCGGGAGATAGCATGGAGGTAAGGCGGTTGCTTTTCATGCAAAAGGTCATCAGTTCGAATTCCGGTGCCCCATATGGTCCCCTGTGGCTGCCAGGAGCAATTTCTGAGCATGGAGCCAGGAGTAACCCCTGAACACTGCCAGGTGTGACCCAAAAACCAAAAAAAAAAAAAAAAAAAGACTAACTCCTGGGTCAGGGATTATTCCTGGTGGAGCTCTGGAGATTATATGTAGTGTCAAGGGATCCAGTCTATGTTGGTTATGTGCAAGGCAAGTGCTTTATCTACTATAATATCTCTCTGACCCCTGTTTATTTTACTTTTTAAAAAGGCAATGCTTTATTCCAATCAATGTGACTTACCTCATTTTCAATAGTGAACTATTGGTAGTATTAATGTTTACAGTGAAATACTCAATGAAAAAATCAAGGAAACTTGGACTAAGATTTGAAGAAAATATAGCAAAAATAACAAAAGAAGATGGAGGAAACTTTACTATATGTATTCTTATAACTTTCATTATTTGGTAACCTAATAGTTAATTATGGGTTGAGTTGTATCACACTCACCTTGTGCTTACTCCTGACTCTGTGATCAAATATTATGTCTAGAAGGGGGGCTGGGTA
>PVKC010000477.1:11281-23706 GCA_004027635.1 Crocidura indochinensis | reverse complement strand
CAAGTGCTTTATCTACTATAATATCTCTCTGACCCCTGTTTATTTTACTTTTTAAAAAGGCAATGTTTTATTCCAATCAATGTGACTTACCTCATTTTCAATAGTGAACTATTGGTAGTATTAATGTTTACAGTGAAATACTCAATGAAAAAATAAAGGAAACTTGGACTAAGATTTGAAGAAAATATAGCAAAAATAACAAAAGAAGATGGAGGAAACTTTACTATATGTATTCTTATAACTTTCATTATTTGGTAACCTAATAGTTAATTATGGGTTGAGTTGTATCACACTCACCTTGTGCTTACTCCTGACTCTGTGATCAAATATTATGTCTAGAAGGGGGGCTGGGTAACCATTTGTGATGCTGGTAATTGAACACGAGTATACTATGTTAAGGCAAGATTACCTGCTATACTATTTCTTTAAACCCTTTGAATAATTTAAATTATTTACTATTAAATAAGCAATATTAAGTATTTTTATCAAATTAATAATATTAAATATTATTTACTTGTTATTAATTATTATTAAATTTAAATGCTTTAAATAATATCCTGGTCATTTTCCTAGGTAGCAACATGACAATATTGACAAAGGAATGATCTAAAAATAATAAATATCTAATTCCTCACTAAATCTTGCTAATCACAATCCTTTCCATTTAGGAATATTTTTTAAACTAAAAAGAAACCCTGATATATATCCATTTTTTAAAAGATAGAACATAAAAAATATAAAGACAGAGTCATCAGGTAGTATTGCATTTGAAAGATCTTGGAATGGAGTAGCAGATTCTTACCATTGCAGAGTACTTGAGGCAACTCCAAGAGCAAAGGTCCTAATATATTCCAGGAATATTGTCATAGAGGAATGGGAGGAAAAAATCTAGAGAAAGGCAGAGGTCAGGCTGCTGGAGTCTTGCAAACCAAAGAAAAAACTTGGGAGGCTATTTGAGTCACTCTTGAGATATACTTAAGAGTTACCAGGAAGGCAGAAAGTTGCCTGTATCTTTACCTTATGAATGGTATCCAGTGGTTCTATAAACATTTAAATAGGTGAGTGTCTTTTGTCTCATTATCCTGACTGTACTGTCTTATTTGTTAACAGCCATCTTAACAGTAAAAGATCAGAAACAACCTTCTTTAGCTATTAGGCTATTAAATAGAACTATTATTTTCTTCCATTTTATTTTCTGTTTTGTTTGGGGTTGGAGGTGCACTAGGCAGTGTTCTGTCTCTGTGGTTAGAGATCACTTCTAGTGCTGATTATGGAATTCTGTGGTGCTGTGGTTGTAGCCCAGGTTAACCATTTATAAAGCAAGTACCTTACAGGCTATACTGTTTCATTGGTCCCTAGTCACATGCTATCTCTATTCTTATAGCCTGAAGACTTTTGTTTCAAAGTTGTAGACAGCAGAAAGGAGACTACATTTTTCTCTGCTGGAATTGTCTTCTCTACCTTAGTGACTGAATTTAATAAGTCATTGGTTTTTCTGGAAAGAACCCTAGGCTTAAAATTAATTTAGAAATGTATGAAAAAAATCTATGGTCTGAGTTTACTGCTGTCATGTTTATAGGCTGCCAGAAGGAGTCCTACTAATGAGCTGACACATCTATAGGGAGCCTCTTAGGAAAAGGGACACAGGTGGATTTGGGGCCTTCATTTTTATCCACAAAGATAGCTCTGATTTAGTTGACTTTGTTAGGTTAAAGGAACACCTTGAAATGAAGAGTAAAATCATCATCAGCTAAGAGCATTATACAGCTACCTCAATTAACTGAAGTCTTAGAAATTAACCATATGTTTTTTTTTTCTTGAGGATATTTATATATACTCTCTATATGTATAAATGACCTAAACAAACTGAGATCAAACATATGAAGGCAAGTCAGGCACTCAGAAAATTCTATGGACTTGTTTTGGGGCATAGATTTATTTTTGAAAAACCTCTTTAAATAAGCTCTTCTTGTCAACTTTGAATTTACTTCAGAGTGGTAATGGTAACTACTTAGGTTAACAAATGCCTTTACTTGCAACCTATGAAGCATTTGGTATTAAGTAATAAAGCCCTATATATAATCATTTTGTTCTCTCCTTTACAACTCCCTTTACCCAGATCAGACTGAGCCTAACTACTTTAATACTTTCCCGTAGTACATTGGGTACTATTGATACATATATGGAAAATATATTTGGAGAAATAGTACAGTGATCTCCAAAGATCATGGTTGATGGGCTAATGAGGCTAAATGAGGCACAGTGAGAAGGAATGGAGTTAAAGAATGAGTAGGCTTTGAAGTTTGGTTCACTTGCATTTAAATCCAAGATCTGCCACCCAATGGGAATTGGACAAGTTAAATCACCTCTCTGAACCTACACATCAATAAATAAGGAATTATATGCCAGTACTGCTTTTTGTTTGTTCATTTTTGTTTGGGGGGCACACCCTGTGATGTTCAGGGAATTACTCAGGGGACCATATGGGATGGTGGAGGATCAAACATGGGTCAACCACATGTAAATAAAGCACCCAACCCACTGTACAATCTCTCTAGTCCCTTTAACAAAATTTAATCACAAATGAGTAAAAAGGAGAATTGATGAATAATTCAAAATAGAGTAGACCCTGCAAAATTTCAGTCTATACTATCCTTAGCTGAGAGTCAGTGTTTAGATAGACATATAATTCTCACAACATCCTGATTCAGAAGATATTATCCCAACTTCTTACTAGTATAAACTGTGTAATTTAGTATTAGTAACATGGAATCACTAGTAAAGTGATTGACTCAAACCTTAAATCCAGACTTGTAAACCTTCCCTTTTCTCTTTGCTATCATTGATCATTTTGATCAAACTTCTCAGAGGCTGGTAAACTTCAGTTATCAGAGCAATTTGGGAGAGGTGGAGCAGTCACAATATTAGTTAAAGTGTAAAATGAGTTTAGGCAGAGGGTAGCTTTTCTGGGCAGTGTCAAGGAAGGAAATTTTGAGGTAGTGTGGTGGGGATGTATGGAGTCTTATAGGAAGCATCATGGGAAGACACATGATTGTGTATATCCTAGTTTCTTTAGACATTTAAATGTCTCAAACACTGACTTCTCAAGACTTAACGGTCTTTTACTATTTTAGAAAGATGAGTGGATTATTGAACTAGAAAGAGCACTGTGAAAATTAATATTTTATTTATTAATGCTTGCTCAATATACATGGGGCTTCATATTGGCTATGCTGGGTTCATATCATCCCTTTATCCCTTCCCTCAGTTTTCTGTGTCTGTGTATCCCACCTCTACAGATTAGATAAGGGGAAAGGTAGGCAAAAGGTTAGATAGTTAAGGGAAGTTATAGAAATTAGAAGCTATAGTGTGGAAGCACTAATTGAGTTTTTGCTTATATATAAATATATATATATATATATATATATATTTTAGCCATATCTGGCAGTCCTTTTGGATGATTCCTGGCTCTGCATTCTGGAATCAGTCCTGGTAGTGCTCAGGAGGACCATATGGGATGCTGAGGATGAAACTTGGGTCAGACATGTATAAAGCAAGTGCTCTACTTGCTGTGCTGTAGCTCTAATAAAGTTTTGTGACACGGATTGAGTTCAGATAAAGTTTCTCTACAATATCTTGTTCCTGGAAGGAGAAATCTTGAGGCTAAGTCTATCAGAATGCCATGAGAAATAAAGAAGACTAGTAACTCATTTCCCAGAAATCTATGGGCTTGGATTCTGTCAGAAAGGCAAATAAGATATTTGTTCAAAGTAAGAGACTTAAAAGTGAAAACCCAAAGTGATCTATTTTGAATTAGTGAAGTTACAAGTGATGTTTTATTGCAGGGTGTGGTCAAATGTGAAAGTCTAGCTTAAAGAAATGTGGTATCTAACCTATAATATTATTGTCAACAATATGTAAGCCACTATGATCAAAATAAAAATTATATTAAAAAAAAAGAAATGTGGTATCTAAATTCAAAGGATCCTTATAAACAGTAGACCTAGGTGATGGAAAGATGGTACAGCATGTAAAGTGCTTGCTTTGCATACTGTTGACTTGTGTTTAACTCCCAGCATCTCATCTGGTCCCATGAAACCACAAGGAGAGATCCTTGAATGCAGAGACAATAGTTATCTGTGAGCATCATTGGGTGTTTCCACCCCACAATAAAAGAAGAAAATAGGGGCCCGGGAGATAGCATGGAGGTAAGGCATTTGCCTTTCATGCAAAAGGTCATTGGTTCGAATCCCGGTGCCCCATATGGTCCCCCGTGCCTTCCAGGAGCAATTTCTGAGCATGGAGCCAGGAGTAACCCCTGAGCACTGCCGGGTGTGACCCCCCCCAAAAAAAAACAAAAAGAAGAAGAAAATAAAACACTCCAGCAGAGCTGTTGTGATGCTTTGATGAAATAATGAAAGCCAAGAGCCTAGAACTGGACATATGAAAATTATCCATAAATGTAAAGAGGAAAAGGAAGTGTAAAGTATTAGGAAGTCAAGATGTCAATTTTGGTTTGTAGTAAGCTCAGAATATTCAATTTCTTTCCACCCATCCTTCTTCATATCTTTAGAGACATTTAATTTGCCTAGTTATCCTTTAGATTACCTAGAAATGGCAATTTGTCCTGGGTGTCTTTTCAAGAAAAAGTGAAGAATGAGAAAATAATCATAGCAACAAATATAATGATGCTTTAATGTACATTGATTGAAGATAAAGCAAAAATGAGGCTCCCTTCACTCTTAGTGGCCTCTCCCATTGAGTACAGATTATGTGACCTATGACAGAGTCTGATTCAGAGGTTTGACCCTTGTCAAACTAACTCCCAGGTGAAGATGAGACATCAGAGAGAGGCCTTGGGGAAAGATCCTGGCCAAGTGTTTTGTTGAATAGTATAAACTTTGGTTGCAAAAATTTTGCAAAGCTCTTCTAAAACTCACCCTGATACAAGGCAAGGCCATTTGTAAAGTCCTTTGGTTGAACCAACTGACTTCCTGTTTCAATTATCATTCTTAAGGCATCCTGATTATTCATAGTAGTCCACATTCTGACTGAGCTGTTTCCTTCAGAGAAATTCAAAGTCTGGGTCAGAAATGGATGATTTAGGCTCTTTTTCAGAGAGATGTGAGGAGACAAACTGTTTTCCCTAACCTAACACATTCTTTTTCTTTTCTTATGCTTCAGGGCTTGAGCTTCATTGTAATCACAGACTGTTCACAGGACTCTCACAGCTGATGTAGTAGCAGGGAATAATTTAGCAGCCCTAGAACAAAGTTATGCAGTGTGGTTGTGTGCATGTGGGGGAAGGGGGAACAGTCTCTCTGTTTCCTTGTTTTCAGTTCCAGAAGAATTAGACCTTCTGTATAGGCTGCCTGACACAGGCCATGGCCTTGTCAGTGGCTCCTTAATTAACAAAGAAGTTTTTATTTATCCAGGGTGAAGCTTGTCTTACCTCCTTTCCTCATCCGCTAAGCCAGCCACGCACATCAGCACGTCCTGAGTCTCAAAGGAGCCCCACAGTGGACTTAAAAGAATCTCACACAGTCTTCCCAAGGGGCACTTCATCAGCCGGCTCTCTCCCATTCTTCTTGGATTCCCTTTTTTGCAAAACTTTCAATGTGTCTCTTGTAGGGAAATGCTGGGGCTCTGGGAGATCCTCTGAGAGTCAGACACCAGCACCCCTGGAGGAAAGACGGGGTGCCTGGGGAAGGTGAAGAGAAGTGAAGCTTGGATTGCAGCCAGTGACTGGACAATACTGAATTTCTGTAGCCTTCTGCCCACAGAATAAAACTTGGCAGAACTACAGCATGAGATATAGACCAAGTTTTTATGCCCTCAGGGCCTCCCACTGCATCTGTTTCCTTTCGTGAAAAGCCTCAGGCTAGTTTAAATCTCTTTCTGAGACTCAGAGGCAGGCCCAGAGGCAGCCTCTGGCCCCTCAAGCACTCAGGCCTCTTAGGTGGTCAGGCCCTGGGGAGCATCCCCACTCCTGGCATCTGCACTGCCCCGGGCAGCTAAACATGGGTTGTAATTGGCAGCCGTCATAAATTCCAGAGCAGGAGGGTCCAAGTTTTCTAGCAGATAGCAAGATGAGAGGAGTGTCAGATTTTCTGTGATCTCTGCCTCTCTGCTGAGTTGCCAAGCAGGCAACCAGCTACAAAGACACCCTGATTGTCTCACGAATCTCCACTGCCAGGAATGAGAGAAGTGAAGAGGAGCACTCAGCAAAGCAGAAAATAATGTCCAGAGCTTAGACTCATGGGCCCTGTATTTGTATATTTTGTCTAAGTGCCTCCTGAAGCTCTTTCTCTAGTTAAAGCACTGAAATGTAGAAAGGGGATCCAGGGCTTCTTGGCAATCAGTGGCATGATGTTCTATAATGCCTGTCTACAAAATCTTTGGGGGTGGTGGAGATATTATATATTCATTTATTATGTCTATTATCCCTTTTCAGTTGGATCACTGGAATCCTAAAAGTTTTGGCCAATGGATGTGCTAGAAATGATCTTGCCTCTTCTGGGTTAAGGCAAAGAAGAGATACTTTTTCATCTTTCTTCTTTCAGCCAAAGCAATCTCGAAAGAACTATGCTGAAACAGAAAAATGACCAGACTCATAAACCTTGGTTGGAAGCTATCTACCTTGAATTTTCAGTGATTGAGGTTCATAGTTGTGTTTTCTTAAATGTGTTGTAACACCGCAACTAAGACTAACTGTGCTAAGCACTAGCAGCAATTATCCCAAGAAATAGAGTGATGTTTTAACTTTCAAATATCTCTCCAGTATAGGCTGGTGATGCCTACCTAGTCATATAAAGCATCTACAATCTCTTGCAAGGGTCTTTTGTATGATTATTAATATGAAGCATTAACCAATTCCAAAGGATGTCTCTTGTTGAGATATCTGTGGCTAGAAAATGGTTAGAAAATACTTTTTCTATGTTGTTTTTGCTGATAGTAGTTTACCAAAATGTTAACTATGTAAATCATAAAGAACATACCTGATTTTATTGATTTATTCAACACATATTTATTAGGTGCCTAAAGATATAGATAGTCTTTAGGCAACTGGGATAGGCTGACATTTATTCTGCTGAAGCAAAAGGGCTATTTATCTTAGATCTTCCTCTATCACCCCAAGAGTGGATTATATAACATCATGAAAGGTACAAAGTCCTGGAACTAAGCTAGGTATTGACACATATCAACAAACATACCAACTTTTCATGAAGCTCTCACTAAATAAGAATTCTTCTGCTTTATCTTATAGATAAGGAACCTAACTTCCAGAAACCTCCATTTCACAAGGCCAGGGTGTACAAAAAGCCTTTTACCTCCCAAATTCCTTCATTTCTGCACTCTTTTCATTATCCATAGACACTGCAAGATTCCTTTTCCAATTTCCCACTTGGGACTTGTTTTTTCCATGGGAATGTTCTTTCCATGGTCATCTTTATCCCCCAAACAGAGACCTTTCCTACTTGTTAGAGATCTGCTGGTTCTCTGAAATGCTTCCCAAGAATCATGAATTAAGTTCTTGTTTTTAAGAGACATGGGTAAGACCTTAGACATGTTTATTGTGTTTCTCACATAATTTATAGAAAATCTTCCCATTGATCTCATCTGGGACTATGTTACACTCTTTTGTTCTGCCCCTGGTGCCTCTTGAGCATATTTGTGAGAAGAATTGTATTACTATTCAGTAGGATTCCTGTTTTCTATGATCTTTTCCCACTTGACTGCTTAGGAGAGTTTGATCTTTATTCTGCATGTGCTTCTTTTGATTTAAACTTTAGTAAAGAAAGAAGAGTAACCATGAATTAAGTCATCAAAGGAGCGCTATAAAATATGTATGTGACCCTGGTGTGAAGTCTTAATAATAATCATTACTCGATCAGGGATCGAGAGAAAGGTGGGAATTAGAAGAAATTGTTTAAAGTCAAAATGTATATTCTTCATGTCAGAATGCATGAGAAAGGACCAGATACACAATGAAGACTCAGGCATCATCTTGTTTCAGAGCCAAAGAAATTGCTAACTCAGTAAAACATTGTCTTTGATGCTTTTGCTCAAGGGACTTTCTCTTTAATGGGGGGTAATTAATTATCATCATCTACTCTTTCTTAGTAATAATCCTTTTTACAGGCACTTAGGCATTCCACATGCATGCTATTGTCTAATATCTAGGCTAGAGGGTAGTGGTTCTTAGGTGTATAAAAATTGCATCCCTGGAGAGCTTCTGCCATGGGGCAGACTCAAGACTCCCTGACTCATCATCTGTATGTAGTTTTAAGAACTAGGCATGTGTCCAAAGTCTAACTAATCTTGTGTTCACATATAAAAGCTGAATTAAAAGAGCAATCGTAAGTGGATATATCAATACAAAAACATTATGAAGAATAGTATAAGAATCTTGATTATGATTAAGAATAACTTATGAAATTCAATGTCAGTTGGGTCTCTATTCTACAAGAACAACATTGGGCAAGTTCCTTTAATTTCCTGGATTGTATTATCCATCTTGAGTTTTTGCTCTTGACTTGAAGATGACTGAGGTTCTTTGCCTGTTAAAGGGGATAGAACTCTCTAATGATGGGTGAGAAATAAATATAAGTTATTAAGTTTAACTTCATGATGATTATGTGTTTTGAACCAGTGTGTCATAAGGCTACCCTTATTGTCTTTGCACTTTTGCTCTTTTGGTTCACTTGTTCTTTGGGCTGAGAGATAGGTCATAACAAGATAGAAGAGAAAAGAAAAACTAACATTTAGAGCATGCTTTAATTGGTCAAAGACTTTGCTATTATTTACTGGTAGCTTATGATTTAGTATTCATTATGATTCTGAAATTGTATAATTTTACCAATGACAAAATTGAGGCTAAGAGAATTTAAAGTAACGTGCTCAAATGGACATGTGACCAAACCCTTGGTGATATAGGACTTTAGTCTGGATTATTCCCATTAGACAGAGCCTCCTCTTAGTAGGACATGTAAGGGGGAAAGCATGTCAAAACAAGGAAGATAGTGAAACCAAATATGTGCTTCTCTGAAATCCTCTTCTGTTTTATTCCATTTATCTCTTAGTGCAACCCATCAATTACCTCCATTCTGAGAGATTAGAATGGAAAGATGGGTTGGCTGACCATCTCTAACCCAAATTCTACTCTGTATCCCTCATGGCATTCTCTTCTCTTCCTGGTTCCTCCTTTCCCATCTTCCATAAGAAAGGGACCTGATTCCCTCCTGATTCTTATAGCACTGAGGCTTGCAGCATTCTCCTGCCTTCTCCCCGCCACAGCTCCACCCAGTATTTCCTGAGTCCTAGGATTGCCAAATTTCTGAAGACAGGAAAATCAGGAGGAATGTGGGCTACCAGGCTGTGTCAGATACCAAAGACCCACCTGGAAAGATAAATGAAGTGCCCTGCCCTTCCCTTTATGTTTTTCTTTTTCCTTTTTGCCATTAAGAAAATGGAATTCCAGAAATAAATTTCCCTCCTGCTTATTGCAATTCTGCTGATGTCTGCTAATTTTGGTCATTGGAGGGAGATGAGAAGTGTGTGGAGACTGACTCTACATTCTATCGGGGCAGCTCAACCATGGAATTCAGCTCTGAAAGAGCCCTTTGACTTTTTGTTTTGCCCTCTCTATCTGTCACATATGACCCTTTTACAGCTGAAATCTGGTAAGAAATATAGTAAGAAGTCTGTACTGAGTTGATAGAAAGGAATTTAAATGCATGAAACTGATGTTTTCTTCAGTTATATTTGTGCATATATATGTGTATATATGAGTGTTATCATGAAAATGAGGGAGAGCTAGAGAGAGAAACAGAATTATCATTGAAGTTTGACATAGAAAGCAACTGTCAGTCTGAATTCCATCTGAAGTAAAGGACATGTCTTTTGTACTAGTCATAAAGAATAGCAGAAGGTCATCTTTAATGTAATTTAATCTGTTATTTCAAAGTAAAACATTTCTATTTGATATGTTTGATAGTTTGTTTATTTTTAGGATACGTGGTGTTAAAACATTTTTCTTATATATTTTAATGACATTAATGCTCTCACTTTCTACCTCCGGTAAACTACCACATAATGCCCAATAATAAAAATCCTACTTTTTGCATAGTGAAGGAGAATTAGAGATGTTTTCATTCAGAATAGAGTTCAGAAGATAAGGTTATTCTCAGAAGATAGTTGCTATTCTAATAATCTGAAGTGAGTCTAAGTAAAAGCCACAGTTAGAGTCCTCAAGACATGGTCTAGAGACATATACATTCTTTTTTTTTTTTTTTTGGGGGTCACACCCGGCAGTGCTCAGGGGTTACTCCTGGCTCCATGCTCAGAAATTGCTCCTGGCAGGCACGGGGGACCATATGGGACACCGGGATTCGAACCGATGACCTTTTGCATGAAAGGCAAACACCTTACCTCCATGCTATCTCCCGGGCCCAAACATATACATTCTTAATTTAGTGGCCTTTGTAAAAAAAATCCACAGTATTATCCAAGATCATCTGTCATGATCAATATCATCTGTCACAGTATTATTCAATATCATCTGTCATCTCAACAGAAGCTGTTTCAATGCCTGGATCATAGAGACCAATTTATACATCATATGGTTAATTCTGAACTAAAATACAGGCTCGATGCTTTTCTAGCCCTTTTAATTTACATCATCTCTAGTCTCCAAAATTCAGACTATTTAAGGGCCTTTGTTCATTAGAAAAGAAACACCACTGGCTAATGCCTTGAACAGAACTGCAGAGCTGATCTGTGCAGTCATCCCTTTCCCTCTTGTGGTCCATTCACTAAAGAGCCAAAACAAGAATTATCAAATTTAATCTCAAAAACTCAACTGTAGAATATGATAAACAGATTAAACAGACTTATTTTTCTTAGAGAATTACCAAAGAATGGAACTGGGGTGCAAGTCTGAGCATCCAGATCCATGACCAATGCTTTGAGATACACTGTAGACAAACCTTTCTTCTCCTTTGATCCACCTATCACCTGCCAGGGTTCACTTCTAGTTACACATATTATCTGTTATTTATCTGTACAGAAAAACAACTCCCAAACATGGGTAAATACATGTAAATATTATACTTTAAAGTATTTTGAATTGGGAACTCAAACAGGACCCAGATGGAGTACATTTTCTCTACTTTATTATATCCCAGTGGGATAATTTAAATGTCTGAAGACTGAGATCATTGGGACTGATAAATTCCTGACCAAGGTGACTTCTAACTCTCAGGCTTTGTGTCTCTGCTTGGACACATAACCATTCAGCAATAGACTTCTTTGACCTCTCAATGACAGCAGGGAAAATTCTTACCTGGGCACTCAGAATTTGAAATGTTGGTGCTTTGGAAAAGAGGAGGTACACCCTTTTGTAACTAATCCTGAATATCACCTAGTCAGCTTCACTTCTGTTTTTGTTTTTGCTTGTTTTGGGGCAACACCCACCAGTACTCAGGCAATACTCCTGGTTCTGCACTCAAAAATCTTTCCTTGCAAGCTTGGGGGACCATATGGGATGCTAGAGATAGAATCCAGAGTCAACAGTATGTAAGGCAAACATCCTACCAGCTGTGCTAACTAACCATCTGGTCCCAATTTCACTTCTGAAATACACTATTGGTCAAGATTTCTCACACCTAGTCATTTTTTTCTTTTTTTGGTTTTTGGGCTACACCCAGTAACTTTCAGGGGTTAATCCTGGCTATGCGCTCAGAAATCCCTCCTGGATTTGGAGACCATATGGAATGCCAGGGATCAAACTGTAGTCCGTCCTAGGTTAGCCACGTGCAAGGCAAATGCCCTACTGCTTGCATCACCGCTCTGGCCCCTCACGCCAAATCATATTTAAGAAAGAAAACACACTTTCTTTTTTAATTGAGGATTATCAATGAACATGCAACCATCATCTTTTTACACCACCATGTGTTAAAATTATAGGTCATTAAGCAAGTGGATTGAGCACTTTGAATTCTAACATACACCAGTGGAAAAGAACAGGACATATTATATTTGACTTTTCCTTTATTCTTATTTTATGTAATATTTTTTGATGCCTGAAATGACTTTATTTTGAACAACTTGGTAAATCAAGGTGCTATAACAAAAATTAGAAACAAAGATTAAAAATATAGAAAAATAATTATTCTTCCAATGCTCGAGTACAGGATTGAATAAAGCAAATGTAAGTCTATATCCTCATCTTCCTTAGTATTTTTAAGTTTCCATATTATAGATATCTCATATCTGTTGATAAACTGATTTCTAGGTACTTGATGTTTTTGACATTTTTTTCATTAATATTTTTTAAAGGTTAATATATTTTTTTATTTTGATTATAGTGGCTTACATATCTTTCACATTAGCATTTTAGGTACATATCAACATTGAATCATGGG